>BCIL01000018.1:237620-443775 GCA_001599955.1 Cystobasidium pallidum
TGTCCTTCAGTTATTTCTTCGACCATTGCCAAAGACAGCTTGATTGATGATGCTGACTGGCCGATCATAAAATGGGGGAATATAGTCCTCTTCACGCCCAGGCATACTTTGTCTAATACTGTAAGGTGGTTATATAGTCCAGAGAAGACGATGTATTCGGAGTCACCCCTTTTCTTACCGCACGCCCCGGCATYGCCATGTTGGCGGTAATTAATGAAAGGAGATTTAGCGACTGGTTAGGCACRGTTTCTGTGTTTTTAACGAAAGGCGGGGACCACTGTATCATTTATTCCGATTGTGCGTATGAATTGCTGACATCGTAACTAAGGTTACATGCTGGCTGGGGTTATCAATATATACAGAATCAGAACACGATTCAATCTTAGCTTATCCTCACTCACGTATTAACGATCCTACTGTCTACACCTGGCGACTTTTGCTGGGGGTACTTCGGATGTCAAACTACAGTTACCATCAGAAAACTACGCTACTACGGCTACTACGAGAGCAACTCCATGATACAATCTAATGGTTTGTTTGTTGTTGTTTGGTAGAACACCCTAACTGAACCTCCATGGAAACGAAGAGTACACTGGCAAATTGGCTGTGGCTGAATTTTACTCTTTGGATACCTTTCTTGTTTTTACCCCATATGAGTACAGATTCTTTGCTCCTTGTTCGATACTTCAACATCATGGTAGTTTATAAACATGTTCAGGTCGTTAATGTATCTCTACTTCTTGCCTTGCGATTGTAGAGGCTGACTTAGCCTGAACAAATCTCTCTCGCTTAACCCTTTTGTTAAGCCACCGTAGATATTATCCGCCAATGTCATTGGAGGATGTTGAGCATGACTAGATTTGCTTGTATCGAATGATCCATTCGATTCATTGTGGTGTTGAAAGAAGGGTATCCCTTGAGCCGTCGCGGCAGCAGCAGCAGTATAGGGTGTCTGAGGATTAGTAACAGCGAAGCTGGCATTGGAGGATCTCCTATACTCGGGCAGTGTGGTAATGATGTGATCATAGAAGAAGGACGAGATGCGGGTATAGCAGGAAAGCGATTGTTGAACGCTGGGGATGAAGGTGCGGGAGGTGGTCCTCCTCGATATTCAGGAGCCCAGGTCACATTTCCAGAGAAAGGGGATGTCATTTAGAGACGGACAGAGATTTGCTGTCACCTGTAGCATTAGCCTACGGCTGCATTAGATTGCCTCGGCATTCCATAACAATGCACCAACGCCACTACTACAGCGTGGACCTCCCGCGAGGAACTTGCTTGCATGCGAGTTTACAACCTCGAGAATCTGATTCCGCGCCTTCGATAAGGCTCTCTCGCTTGACGGTTTGCCATCACGATGTGAGTGCACCTGGGCCTTGGAATCAGTAGCTTGTCGAGCTTATACTTGTGTTACTGCAGGCACTCGTTGACGCAGCGGCTGAACGGCGTATCGTAAGTAGCCGGCGCAGCAGCTCGACAGCCCCGTTCTCTTTATCTCTTTGACACGGATCTGATACGTCGTCCTTCGCAGCGCACAGGGAACAACTTTCGGTCTGCTGCTCCTGCTAGCTATTGCCATCTCTTCCCTGTTCATCCCAGCCCATGTCGAGCCGGCACGTCTATCAGTCGGTAATGTGAATGTGTAAGTCCAGGCAAGCTCCCTCAACGCATCAGATGAGATTATGACTATATCCTCTAATACTCTGTTCCGCTTGGACTTCGTTCGCCTGTCCAACATCGTGTCTCTAAACCTACGTGATCGTCTGCATTAACGAAAACAGCATGGTCGGCCGGGGGCAGCAAGGCAAAGCTCAAGACTTCCTTTTTACCAAGTTTGACCTGAAAGCAGGTTCGTCCTTCTCTAACAGTAAGCCTTGTGCTGCGCAGAACACAAAATTGATAACCTTGTCGTTCGTTCAGACTTGACACCGCTATTCAACTACAATACGAAGCAATTGATGCTGCAAGTCGTAGCCGAATTTCAGACTAAACAATACGTATGAATTATCAACCATACTGCAGATCATCTCTGTCTTGCTGAATGCCTGCTCTTTATGCCTCGTAACAGCCTGAGAACGCTGTTGTGCTGTGGGACCGAATAGTACGTCGGAAGAACAATGCAAAGATCAACATGGAGGGAATCCGCAACAAGGTATGGTCGCGATCTCCGTGATTGGCAGGAGAGCTTGACTGATTCATCAATTCCAGTATGCCTTCAAGTCGCTAGAACGCTTGACGTACGAGGCTTCTTCAAAGAAAGGGTTTTCACCATGCTGACCACTTTGTCCGAGCAGAGGAACGAACATGACACTGGCTTTGAAGTATCACGTCATGCCACATGTCGGGCTCCTGCGGTCGGGGGAAGCAGGTCGGACAGGCAATATCACCATACCGCCACCACAGCAGCAAGTTCACTAGATTCAGTCGTTATTTATTGAGTCCATTGCAATTGTTGATGCATTGTACAAGCGGAACAGGCAAAGAAGCAGTAACTTATGACAGTCTTTGATGACAGTGGTGGTCTAACAAAATGAGGCAATCGCCTTCGCTCAGAGCCGATCTGATGACTGCCTTTTCCAGCCTCTCTTATCGACAGTGGTGATCAACGCTCAACTTTTCTTGCTCTTCGCGCTCAAGCATGATCAGCAAGCTCAGTCTCCCAGGTAAACCTCCCGGTTTTCTCTAGCCTTTGCTTCAAGACTCCGTCTCCAAATACAGTACTGTCGACGGGGGTTGGAAGGCGAGATCCTTGTTTCAGCTGTAGCTTACGCGGTCAATTCGCGCATTCAACTCACGCAGCGGTGAGATGGCCACCTTCCTTAGCTATGTCAGTCAGTTGGTCGTAGTCGTGGGCGAGAGCGAGTCCGGCCTCGCAGATCATGATAGAAGTTCCAAGATAGCCTGAGAGTGCGCAAATTTTAGCCACCAAGCGATGAGAAGGCTTCGGTGTTGAATAGCGTACCTGGATCGCCTCGAGCCTTCATCGTTGTTTTCGCGAAAACCTTGTTGTCCACATCACGAGCTACAGAGACGACTTTGAAGAAGCCATTGGTCATCTGTTCCTCAGTGGGTCCATCCCCAGATTGCAATCCATACTTCTGTGCCAATCTATGGAACTATGAGTCCAAAGGCTCGTCAGGAAGGACTGCACGTAATGACTTCAATGATGGAGTAGAGGACTTACGAAGGGAAACTTTTGGAGCAGCAAGAAGAAGCTGAAGATTGAGACGGACATCAATCCAGCCCAGAAGCGGTTGGGAGTGATTTGGAACTCCCGATACCTATAGCGAGTTCGAATTTGATGAGCAGCTCTCGTGTAATCGAGCTTTACAGAAACTTACTTGAACTCGGGTCCGTAACTAAAGTGGTTCGGATCCTTCTTGGCTGCTTCTTCCAAGATACCCCAAGTCTGCCTCACGACTGGAGCATTCGATGCTTCCATGACGAAGTATCCTCCTACTCTATCCCCGTCCCTGAATGTCAAAGATGGGTTACCCTCATCCCGACCCTTGACTACGGAAGGGCAGTCAGTACAAGAGAAAGTGCAGAAGGGCAGATCGTACTGACTGGGGCTGAGTGAGTAAGGGTCGCTCAGAACAGCGAGCTTGGCTGGATCTCTAGACTGCTTGGATATGACCAAGAGGGTTCCGAATGTACCGCCCGACATACCACCCTTCATTGTATAACCGCTAGTCACGAGACCACAGGATGCTTGAGTAGCGCTGCGTAGTTTCTTGACTGCTAAGTAGGTTGACAAGCTATAAGTATATACATGTCAGAAAGACTGTGGTGGATGCGGGCGGAGTGGAGACTACGCCTTACTCTCCTGGCATGGAGTCGAAGCCTGCTCCATGTATGAAAATGGCCTTGCTTTGTTTGGCGGCATTGCCATAAAGCTTTTGCATGTCGTGGGTCCAAGTAGGCTCTCCAGTGAGATCGACGCAGTGTACCTGTCATTACCAAAAGCATAACCAGAGATCAGAACCTCGACGTTCCTTTCCGTTTCATCTGAAGAAACACGTGCAAGTACTTACCCCATTCTCGGCACAGACCTTAACCAGGGTGGACCCGTACAGGGTGTAGGGACCCACAGTCGTGATGACAACCTTCGTCTGGCGGACCATCTCGCGCAAAGCATCCTCGTCTTGAGAATCCGCAATCAGGCTGAAGTTGCCACGGCGGTTAGCATGACGCACGTGAAAAGCGGTATGAAAGATTGTTTTCAGCCTCAGCTGCACGCAGGGAAGCATGATCTACGGAAGCCTTACACTGGGGTGTCTGGAGCTCCAATCTCTTGGGCCACAGCTTTGAGCTTGCCCTCAGACCGGCCTGCGAGTGCGAACCTGTTCGTGGATGCTGACGAGCAGTTTTGCAGGTAGCGAGCACACAGCTTGCCCTGTCATACATGTTTTGCATCTGAGCATCAGGGAAGCACGGCCAAGTTCGTCGAGAGCGCTTCATAGCCTACCGTGAAGCCTGAAGCGCCGTAGAGGATGATATCGTATGCTTTCGACATGGCTTAGAAGTAGCAGGCTTGATCGCGCTGGAGTCGCCGGGAAATGGAGAGCTGCGAGGATAACAGCTTAAAGCTGTCGAGTAATGAGCGAGTTGCCTTTGAGTTCGTTGCGGGATCCAAGGTATTGTTAGGAGGAGGTGGCCGTGAAGTTTGCGTGAGAGCTACTCGTAAGGTAACAAGCGAAGAAAGCCGGTCCCGGAGCCGCAGTGGCGACTGCAGCGATTCACTATGCATCTGAATAGATATGGCCATGCTTTACCTCTTCAGCGTCAGGGACAGACAAGCTGAAATCCAGAGGCGAATAGGGCTTTGGAATAGCTTTCAACAACAGAACGCTAGGAACAGACAATGGCCGGGTATACATGCCTGAAACTATACACACTGCATATTATGGCTGCATTGTATAAGTAAGAATGCGCCGTATAAGTGGGAAAAAAGATATACAAACGAGTCCTAGTCCTTTCAAACTGAGGACAGCAAGCTATTGATGCTCTTGAGTGATTTGGCTACCCCGAATGAAGCAGTAGCCATAGCCTGTTTCGTTTGTTTAGAAAAAGTTTGAGAGGCACCCTCAGCAGAGTTTTGCAGCTCAACCAACTTCTGACAGTTCAAAGACAATTCTTGAATAATAGGCTCGCTTTCATCTTGCAGACTTGATGGCAGATTGTCACGCAGGATCTGTACGATCGAGGATACTATCGTAATGATCTGGGACAGGTTCTCCTGTAATTTCGCGGGCTGTGCTCCACCTCGGATCGCAGCGAGGAGGGCAGTGATGGAGTGTACGATAGCTTCGGTCTGACCTTCCAAATAGTTCTGTACAGCGGGAAAGGGCTATTAGCGGGCAGTGCAAACGGATAGTCACTAAAGTGTGCTGTCCTCCTCACCTTCAAGTCAGCCCATGCTTCGGGATCGCCGCTCATGTCCTGCTTGTCCATCGTATGACCCCGCTCCTCGTATTGATCTTCTTCTTCCGGGTCGTCTCTGCCACTGTGCGAGTGCTCGTCATTGTATTGCCCTCGCTGCTGATATGAGGGGCTTGAAGAGGAATCTTCGCTCCTCAAGCTCGCTTGACTCCCGTTCACACGGTAATCAGAAGCCATTCGGGCATCATGCTGTCGCTGTTGCTGCTGCTGCATGGCATTCCCTCTAGAACCCGAATGGTGAGTTGAAGCAAGTGAAGTCTCTGAAGTCGAGGCATTCATGTTCTGCGATCTGTTGCTGGAGGTATTCTCGTTTCTTTCACTTCTCAACTCCGGTTCAGGAGAAGTAGCTTGGACCCTATCGCTCGGCGCTGTATTTCTCGATCTGAACGAACCTGGCGAGGTCCGGCCACTACTTCCACTTGCATTTTGCTGTGAGGGGTTTGTGTATGACGATGGACCCTCATCCTCCCGTTTAAGGGAAGCCAAGCGAGTTGGAAATCCTTTGGTTTGATGAGATTGTTGTTGCGCATGCAATGATGCTTGGGAACTGGAACCCAGCCTGCTCAAAATTGACGACGACGAATTGCTAGGTTTCATCGTCGAACTCTGATCGTTCACGTTCGGGCTCGCTAGAGGAGTGCCGGCCTTCCGCATGAGAAGGAGTCTGACAAGCTCAATGATCGTATTCGAGAGGTGCGAAGCAGCCGCATCCAGCAAGCTAACGGGGGATAGACCATGCCCAGTAGCGTGATTCCTAGCTGCAGTAGTAAGGTTCGATAGGGTAGCATTGCATTTGCTTTTGAGAGCAAGAAGTCGCTCCCTATCGTCTGGCGAAAGCAACTCAGCGTGCCCTGCTGCTTCATACCCTTGGACATCCTCGTCAATGCGTGCAACAGCGTTGATGACTTGCTTTGTAGCGATAATGACGCTTGAAGGCGCATCCGATCTGCAGTAGCTTCTGTCAATACGATGACGAAGGGTTAACTGGAACGCTGTGGACACTCACCTTCCGCTGATCAGCAAGTCGTCGATGCTTGATTGGAACCGCGTTACGTGCGCGTCAGAAATAGCTCCATACGGCGATGTGGGCATATAATCATCGTCGGCGGTGGTCGGTTTGACGAAAAGTTGCGATGTAGCTGCGACCAGAGATTATGTTAGTGCCCCACTCAGTATGATTGGAAGGCCCAATTACCTTTCAGATCCCTCAATTCGGTTTTGGCAGTTTCATACCTACTCTTCCACTCCTTCATCTCCTCGCTCAAATCAAGAATCCTCTCCGCATCCGCTTCACGCTGATTGACTAGATCATCCTGACGTTGATTCATTTCTTTCAGTGTGTCGACCAATCCTTCAATCTCATTTTTCAAGTTTTCCGTAGCATCAAGCTGATGTTCATATTTCGCTTTATATTGATCAAGCTCATCTTCCAACCTTGATATCTCAGCTTTGTCTTCTGAAAGCCCCGATTTTTCTATCTGAGGTGGAGGTAGATTGCGCACTTGTTCCCGAGCTTCCGATAACTCAGATTCTAGTTGATCAATCTGTCTTTGCGAGTCTTCATTACGATGTGTCCACTTGTCAAGTTCGCGTTCCAGGAATCCAATTTTCGAGGACGATGCTTCCTCCTTCTCAGAATTACCTTCCTGAACTGATCTAAGCTCCTTTTCCAGGGTGGTCATTCGATTTTGCAGAGTCGCAATCTTGTATTCATACTCGCTCTTGAGCTTCTCAATTTCATCGCTTTCCCAATCTCGCAGACCACCTTCACTGGGTGCTGACGAATTACCATAGCCTCCTATCAAACGTGTTCCGAGACTGCTCGCTTCACTGGCTCTTGCAAGCGAAGCATTCCAGTCCGGCGAAGTGGGTAGCAGCGGAGCACTGCCATTGACTCCACCTAAGCGTGGTATGTCGTTCGAAGGGCGGCGTGGAGGTTCTGGTATACTAGGAGAGAGGCGATCGCGTTCGGAATCATGCGAGTCATCGCCATTGAGTGTAGGTCTTTCACGTTCGCTGCTCTTTCTTGCCATATAGCCAGACTGATTTGCATAATTGCCATAGCCTGTTCTTTGCTGTGTCGACGATGCAGAAGATTGCGGAGGTGCGGTACTAGCAGGCAAGCTGATGTCTTCTTCAATAACTTTGCTTTTGTTGGGTATTATCACTTCATTGGTTGCTGTGGTCGGTGCAACTGTGGAGGAAGAAGGGGCAGCGGTAGCTGACTGGCTCTGGTAATCCATCGAAGGCTTGCCTAGAGGGAACTGCGGTCTCTTTTGCGTCGTCGAGTTTTGAAGACGTGGCCCATTCTGTCCGTCATCCCTAGAAGTCGAACGTGTCGGGAGCTGAACCTGAGACGAAGGGGGAAAGGGATAGCCCGCTACTCCTCTACTTTGCGCCTGCTGATGATAGCCATCATTGTCTCCCCGATCTGTTCCATCTGGTCCTTTGAAGCCATCATCGTCTCCCTCAACACCTTCATCTTGTATTTCAGGCTCCTTGAGCTCGGGATAGCGTCGCTCAAGTTCATAGTAGACATCACTTGCCAGGTCTCTGAATCGATTCTTTGGGAGAGTGGATAGTTTCTGACGTGCTTGATTCCGCTTAGGATGAAAGTCTGCCTTTTGAGGCAAGTACTCCGCTGCGAGAGGGAGTAAACAAACATGTCAGACTCGGCTTGCAAAACTGTCCTGAGCAGACACGACAGTGATACGCACGCGCTGAACCACTGCGTTTGCTCCATTCGGCTCTTTTACGCCGCATAAGCTCATCGTAGACATCTGTGCTCAGCTCTTGAAACTGTGGCCGTGTCAACCGAGTGAGCTTTTCTCTGGCATTGGCGCGTGCATTGGGATCTGTCAGGCAACACGAGCATGGTGTATTAGCGGTGTCATTCTATATGGGATGCGCAGAGTGCATCTGTAAGGAGCTTTATTTCGTGGAAACATTCTTTTTCACGCAGAGTCCGTCCAACAGACGCGACTTTGTGCATGCGGCTGATCTTGCCATAGTGTGCGTGACAAAGCCGGCGACTCACCACGCTGCCCCTCAGCATCGAGATATGCTCTGAACTCGTCGAAGTGTGTTCTGGCTATGCGCCTGCTGTTCTCAATCTCTTCCGGCGAGCCTGCTGTGTTGCTGCGCGAGGTGCTCGATCCATGTGCTGTCCCTGCTGATGGCCCTGCATATGGGGGCACGTCGCCATTGCTGGTTGGAGCCGGCGAGAGTGGCCTCTGAGTGCTGGTGGTAGGGCTTGCTCTCCCGCTGAGCGAGCTCTGCATGTCCTCTGGTGCGGCTGGTCTGCCACTGTTTTGCAGCTGATAGTTCTGGCCGCCGGCACGCGCAGCTGCAGAGGACGTCGACGGCGCGGACTGCATGGCGGGCATGGGCTGATGTTGGCGGACCTCGCTGCTGTAGCTGCCATAGCCGCCTCTGCCGCCCTCCTCGGACGGCCGTCTGTACGCGTATCCGTCGCCGCTGTTGTTGTGGCTGCTGCTGTATCCGTACCCGCCGTAGCCTGCAGGAGTGCTGCCACCAGCTCCGCCCGCAGCGTCGTTGCCTGCCTGCTGCTGTCTGAACGACGATGCCAGTGCCGAGCCCACCATCGCTGTCCAGGCTGCACTCGTTGGATGGAGCAGCGATAAGATGCAGCCGTGATCCTGCTCAGGAAAACAGCCACTTTCGTCCACGACGTGTATATCGCATCAGACAGAATTGCTAATGGCGCAGCTGCAGTCACTCGCACACATCAACATCAGCATCCACACCCGCTATCACCGCCTCTTCCGCTTGGTTGCCAGCTTCAGGCCATCTTTGCAGCTCAACATGCTTTCTCGTCCGGCTGGTGCGTTGTATTCGGAACACTAATACTCTTGGAAGCCGGATCATGCCCACAATGTACTGCTGACGAGCAGCTTCCTGCGAACGGTACTGGAACCACTGGCAACACCATCCACCACTTCCTGCGACCTGCTGAGCTGGAGAGAGAAAAGCAATGTCGGCCGCCCGATCATCCTCGTATCGACTCCCTCGCGAAATCAGCATTCTGTGCAACAAGCACATCGGTTCGAAGCTACAGAGTCGCTTGGTCGCACTTCGGGGTGCGCGTTCTCATCGATATGTTTCCTCGCTGTCCTGCGGGCCCCCGCCGACGCATCTAGACTTTCCGAACCTGCCCAAGTTCAGCGCCAGAGGTAGCGATGTACAGGTCCTCCGCAATCCTGACCAGTTCTATGCATTCCTCCTGGACAGCATACGCAGAGCAAAGAAGAGAATCTTCCTCGCCAGTCTGTATATCGGTAAGGAGGAAACTGAGCTGGTAAGTATACACCAATCCTTGGGTATTACGCACCCCTACTTCCAGGCTAACGGAATCCTCGTAGATACATACCCTACATGAAGCACTCAGAGCCAATCCATCCCTCGAGCTGCACGTCGTCACCGACTACCTTCGTTCGACTCGGGAACATCCAAAATCCACATCATCCGCCTCTCTGGTAGCATCGCTTCATGCTTCCTTTCCAACCCAAGTCCACCTATCCCTCTACCACACCCCTGCGCTCCACGGTTGGCTCAAGCGGATAGTACCCAAAAGATACAATGAAGGATGGGGTTTATGGCATGGCAAGATCTACGGCTTCGATGACGATGTAATGCTAAGTGGAGCAAATCTATCCAAAGACTACTTTACGAACCGTCAAGATCGGTATATAGCGTTCAGAAATCATGCGCCCTTTGCAGATTACCTGCACGAGCTTGTCAGCTTATTCGGAAAGCTTTCGTACAATATAAAGGGGAGAAGCGCAGTCGGAGGAGGAGGCGATAACTTTGACTTAGCTTGGAAAGGTGAAATCGGAAAACCTGAGGCCGAACCGATACACAATCCGAATCTCTTTTCGGAAGCTGCAAAAGAACGATTGGGAGACTTCATGGGTCGGTGGATGTCCAAATCATCTTCTTCGTTATCCGCGCATTCGTCGTCGGGCGACAAGGCACTCGACACACTCATACAACCCTTTTTGCAGATGGGACAATTCGACATCAAACAGGAAACGGATATCGTTATCCCAACGATATTAGAAGAAATACAGCATTCTTCAGACCTGAGATTGGATTGGACAAGCGGGTACTTTAGCTTGAGGGCGCCATATAAGGATGGTCTGCTTAAAACCGAGGGACCTGTTCGCATAGTTTGTGCTTCTCCCGAAGTATGGCATCCTAGTTGAGACAGATCATTAATCTAGGTGAAGCTAACATGTAATCTGACAGGCGAACGGTTTCTATCGATCACCCGGATTTTCTAAATACATACCTCCTGCGTACACGTATGCCGAAGCACAATTCTGGCAAGCTATAAAGACACACAGCAAACAGGATAAAATTCAAATCCAAGAATGGCGTAAATCTGGATGGACATATCACTCAAAGGGGATCTGGCTATCTCAATCCCAGTCTAATGCAGTCTCGGATGTTAAGGAAGCTTTCAGGCCACGCTTGACGCTCATAGGATCATCGAATTACGGATATCGTTCAGCTGTTAGGGACGTAGAGATCAATGCTGTGGTGCAGACTACGTCAGAGGAGCTATCGAATGCGTTGGGGGCGGAGATTAGTAATATTAGAGAGCATGCGACTGACAATGTCAATGACGAGCTATTCAAGAGGAAGGATAGATATGTTGGGCCGATAAATAGATTAGCAGCTAGGTAGGTTATTTCTGGATTCAGCATCTCTTGGGTTGGTTGCTGACTCACCTCGCATGAAACACAGAGTCATTGCAGATATGCTATGACACCTTCCAAGGGAAACTATAGATAATCTGCGTTGTATCGTCAGCAATAGAAGGCTCGCTTTCGCTTTGGAAAGTCTATAATATGTGCAATCAAGTAGATGATCGAGCTGATCTGGTTGCCTCGCTGGCACTTCTTAGCGATACCCTTTGCTTCAGCTGGTAAGACAATACGAGTGTTAATAATGGCCGAGTGAGTATTGACCCGACAGAGCCCACTACATGTCTCTGGAGTATGCGGAGCTGATTATTGATATTACACAGCGTTCAGGCAGGTAGCAATGCTACGCCCAGCGAAAGCGAGCCGGTAGCGGATATCGAACTAGGCGAGCCGCAGCAGGACGAGCCAGCAGCCGCATCGCCTATAGCCGAGACGAGTAAACCGAAAGAACCAACGTCGGCAGAAGCGACTTCTATGTCAGTTGAAAACGGCAAGGGCGAATCGACAAACAGTTCGAATGGCAAACGATCATCGCAGCAGCAGGACCCGGAAGACAAAGACAAATCGCTACCGCCTTCTAAGAGGACGCGTACTGCACCCGGTGGTGCACAGAGGAGATTGTTCGGCGTTCTGACCAAGACGCTGAGTAAGTTCCAGGAGGAAACGAAAAAGGATACTGAAGCTGTAAGTGTTTTGCAAGGCCAACGTTTGCAAGTATAGCTAGCTTCTGTAGCCAGCCGAACCGCCGGAGGTTACTATTAGAAGCAAAGATGCTGATTGTCAAGGATCTGTATCCTTTCAATCGCATTCTAGAGCAAGCGCCGTGCAGAGCTGGAAGAACGCCTAGCAGCTAAACGTAAAGAAGAGCAAGAAGCCATCGACGCACGAACTGGCCACGAACGGACAATACGTAACCTTCGCTTCGACATAATCAAGAAAGAGGATGAGAAGAATGCATTCACAGCTATCTACAAAGCTCGTCGAGCTTCCAAACTGAGTCTGGCCAATTTTCTGTGTACGAAATCCGGAAGCGACAGCAACAAGGGTGAAGGTCCATCTTCTGCTGCGGCATTAGGCTCGCTTAAGCCTGCTCCTTTACCTGGACTACCCCATGCAATACCTCCTTCTTCAACCCACTCATCCAGCTCGACAAAGGCTTTATACTACTTACCATACAAGCTACTTCCGTGGCAAGCAGACCAAATAGACGGTCAAATCGAAGACATGCGTGCCGATCTGGAAAAGGAGGAGACTGCATGGAAGGAGGAATTAGCGAAGCGAGAAGCTGAGATTACAGAATTGAAAGCCAAAAGAACAGAGTTGACAGGAGGGAATGACACTTTGAATGATTCATCCGCACGCCGGCGTTCTTCGAGGAAAGAGGACGACGAGGAGTTACCTGCGGATTCCTCGCTCGCTGGCAGGGCTCCTTTGCCAGAAAGAGAGGGATCCGATGAACTCAGCGGAGATGCTAGAGCTGCTTCTCACGAGCCATCGAGGGAGAAGGAGGATTCTACCATGACGCCTGCCGACGGAGATGATAGATTAGAGTGTGGGTTGCGTGTGCTCGGCTGAACTGTGCCTGCAGTATTACTGACACTTTCATCTGTAGATTGACCAGCCCGGCAAACGTAAACGTCAGATAAGTTTGGGTCACGTGTACATTGGATGGGAGTGTGGCAATCAGCCTTAGTTCATATAAGCGATAAGTCTCGCACAGAAAGACGGCCGTCGTTCCAATGTCCAATTTGGTTTGGAAAATGTTCGCTGGACATTCTTCTGGCATACGTACCATCGCTACAAGGACAAACAGCGTGGTGGTTCGCTAAAGCTGACTTTCAGCAAAGTGTTACAGGTACAGAATGAGACAACACATACTAAACCAGCCATTGAGTGTCAACTCTGACTGTTCTAAGACATTCCAAGCTCGCTATTACATAGCGGACTAGCCGAAGAATGTTTGGATATTGATATTCCGAAACATTTCAGGTTGATTGCACCGGAGGTTCGCATAGTGTTTACTTTGGTATACTTTCCCACCTCGTTCTTGATCCGCTTCACTCGTCTCGGTTCTCTTACATTCGACGTTCGCATTGCGTTTCCAAGCAATAGCTAGGATTGGCATCACCCCTTGGCGGCTCTTTCGACACCGCAAATCTTGCCTACTTTACTCACTTTGGGGTAGATGCCTTCGCCGGCTTTGATTTGAGCAGTGAAGACGTTCCAGCCTGCCGAGATGTACGCGATAGGCTCGTCTCAAACGCTCATTAGCTGCGGGCTAGAAAGCACGGGCAGCAATAAAAAGAAAGACAACTCGGCTTGTTCCTGTCGAGAACGGGCAAGTCTAGCTACAAGGAATAGATACCGTTTCGCTCCTGGACAGTCGAAGTTCCGCTAGCTTCAAAACGAGTCTTGATCTCCCATCTCCGCTGCACAATGCATCCGCAATGATCAACCGGGTAGATATGTACTACGCATTATCACACGTACACAGAACTACCTACCATGATAATACTGACTAAAACATCAAGTACAACGATTATTTCAGTAACGATTTCAACAATGACTACAATAACGATGCCCAAGTCCTTCTTCTGGCCTTGTCTCACCTTGCCTTTGCGTGTCTTGTCATTCGCAACAATATTGGAGACATCTTTGTCCGGCTGTCCGCTTGATGGCGAAATGCGATTGCTGCTGTTCCGACTTCACTAACTGTGCTGTTATGGCTGCGGTCGCCGCCAGCGCAGCGGCACGTTCTGTGAGTCGTCCGATATTCAGATTAAAGCATTACGGATGTAGATGCAACCGGATGACAAGTAACGCTCACGAGAACGCATAGCAAGCAGCTGGAACCTTGGAGGTGAACCTCTCTACCAGTCAGTCAACGTAAGGCATATGTTACGACACGCGACAAGCCTGATTTGCAGTTGATGTTCGCTCACTGGCAAACGTGCGGATATGCACAACACGTGATTCGAGTCAGTACAGCTATACTGTGGGGTATACAACCCGGCCACTTCAGAATCACAATAGTAGAAAGCAAGTTCTTCCAAGTTTTCAACGAGTCAAGTTAGTTATTGTGATTGCGCGCAAACAGATGCGTAACAGAATGTCTACGTTGCTTGGAGTCGCAGCTCTACAAGCTAACAAAAGGATACCCTACTCTAGACCCACCTTCTCAATCTCCCATCTCTTTCCACAAGACCTGCCAGGACACTGTCCAGCCCTCCCGACCTTCCCCAAGCCATCATGGCCGCCCAAGTCTCCCTGAGCTTGTAGGCCACGGGGCGACCATAGCGGCCTGAAGAAGATCCGCAAAGGGATTTCCACACAAGGTCGCCGCGGGGGTATGCGAGGTGGCCCTTTCGGAACACGCGCATACAACAGCCGCAGCTAGCTTGTGCAGTGGAACGGGAACCAGCGAGATCTTGCGAAAAGAACGGAAGCTTGAGGGTGTTTCATGAATGACGATTGCAGGAGCGGGCTTGGGAGGAGAAGACTTATGCCCATTTTGTACCGTCCTGCTCTGCAACATGAAGCAGGGGAATACGTTGTCAGTAAAAGGCAGACACCCACACAAACCTTCTCACAACAATTTCATCAGCTCAAGTAAACCCACAGTGTCGCCATAACCGGAGGATAGAGCGCCAGCGCCTAGCGCAAGCACAGCCTCTCCAGGCCATACCACGATAGAGGCCGCTAAGCACCAGTAGGACGTGCTCTATAATTGAAACTACTCAGCATGAGCATGCTAGTGAGCTACGATTGTTGCATACTTGCATGAAAATCCAGTCTTTATGTAACACAGTTGATGATATTCGATAAGCTTGTTCGTGATTAGAATGCGTTGCTGCTGACAATGATTATGAATGATGTTAGTAGGCTGTGTAGGGCATGCATACTTAAAAGTGATCAAATCTGACAGACCTTGCATGAAAATCAGTGTTGTTGCGACACAGATGATGAGATTCGATAAGCTTGATCGTGATTATAATGTGTGCTGCTGACAATGATGATGAATGATGTTAGTAGGCTGTG
This sequence comes from Cystobasidium pallidum, assembly GCA_001599955.1. Lineage (NCBI taxonomy): Eukaryota > Fungi > Basidiomycota > Cystobasidiomycetes > Cystobasidiales > Cystobasidiaceae > Cystobasidium > Cystobasidium pallidum. The sequence goes on from BCIL01000018.1 coordinate 252,830, forward strand.
TAGGGCATGCATACTTATAAATGTTTAAATCTGACAGACCTTTGTTCAAAGACGCCCTTGTCATACAGCGTCTTTAGGCGCAATTTCATGTTTTTCAGAGCGTATGAGCTTATCTCAAGGTCTATATACGGAAGAGTAGTCAGCACTTGCTCCATGCAGGGTAGCTTCGCTGTACATGGGTATGTCGGACAGGGTCGCCACACAGGGGTTTCGCGTTTCATTCATATGTAGATGCCAAGATGCTGTATCAAGGACCGAGGGCATGTTTCTGACTTGTAGCATTACAGTATTGAAGTGATACTTTCAAGGTTGTGGTTGAGAGAAGTGATAAGAAAAGAATAAGAGAGGCAGACGTCGAACGAGGCGGCTTTTATGGACGATTTGCCACCAAGTATCTCGACGATGTCGAAGAGCGAGTGCAGCGGTCACATGGGGAAAGGTGACAAGGCCTTCTAATAAGCTTTCTCAGCAATACTCTTTGGCTGGCTTTGAGCTCCCCAGCGCGTGATTTGTGTATGTAGAAAGTGTGGGGCCGCCGGTACCAACTGCATGCATCCCGCCACAGAAGTTAGGGGGTTCGTTGCAAAATGGGCCGCAGGCGCACGACGTGCCCTTCGTAGGTTTCTGCTGTCTTTGTAGCATGACAGTACTGCCCTAATGTCTCCTGGCCTGCCCTCTTCAGCTCTATTGCCCATGGCCTTGCGACTGTACCTCGTTTACCCCGCTTTCTGCCTCGATCGGGGTGCCGCAATGGTTCAAGTAGGTGCGCTCGGTACGAACATTGGCAGTAATAAGAATGGATCTCCCAGCCTGCTCCGACCCTGCAGTATGTTCGAAGATTGTGAAGAAACTACGAATGTCCTGCAACATGCTCCTCTGGTTCTGTACTTTGGCATGCTGCGCACATATTGACCTTACAGCAATTACGAGTATAGTGTTACTTACACGCATGCATGTCATTGAATTGCACCGTCTCTGCGTGCCCCTAATTCAGCTCAAGCAGTTCATTACAACTAATCCAGGCTCAAGGCCTGTTCCGTCTGATCAACGGGATGAAACTCGTTCATATTCTTCCGCAAGGTATCGTCTAAATAGTCTAGGTGCTTGCGGAAGTGATACGTTTCGATACTGAGCTCAGCCAATTGACCTGGAAGCAGACTGTAAGCACAAAATGTGGATTGCTGCAATACACATCACCTTACCAGTAAGCTTGCACTTCGGATCGATCAGATAAGCGACAGCATCTGTCAGCGTAGACATTGGCGTGAGTCGACCCTCCTTTTCCATTTCGTCAAAGAACGCCGCTGGTCCCAAAGCGGTCCGAATTATTGGTGGTGCAAGGGCATTGACTGTGATACCTTCTGATATGACTTTGGGTGCCAAAGAGCGCGTCATACCCAGCACTCCGTGCTTTGATGTACCGTACAGGGTATCATTCGGGAACGGATACACTGAGCTGGCAGTCTTGAGAGGTTTAGCAACTTCACTATGGTACCGGGAACGAGACACTTACGCCGTTGAGCCAGTTGCAATGATCTTTCCCCTCCACCCTTCTGAATCAGGCTGCTGCTTCCTGAAATAGGCCAACGCCAGATAGACGGTATATAGTACGCCCGTCAAATTCACCTCGATAACCGATAGGTTAGGAGGTGCGTTGGCTAAATCACCCACGGATGCGGTTGAAGTTGCGAAGTGGTTGGGATCATTTTGGCGCATGTTGGTCATTTGCGAGATGCCGGCATTCGCGAAAACAAAATCCACCCTGTCGCCGAATGCTTCTGAGGTTGCCTTGAAAGCCTGATAAAGGGAACTCCAATCTGTAACATCCTATATAGCCCGGCATCAGCATGGAATGAAGCTTGGTGTTAGTGTATCAGTAGTGTTCAATGTACTGTTTCGACGAAGAAAGCCCTATGTTACATTGTCTGTTCAGTCAGATGTTCTCACACAAAACCCGGCATGACATCTATCTTACTTTGCACCCAGGCGGGTAGATACCTCAGAACCTGGACCCTTTTGCCTGTCCAGAATACCAACTTTGGCACCATTTTGCACAAGAAACTCGACAATCCCGAGGCCAATACCGCTCGCGCCACCTAGTAGTTAAATCGCATTCGCGCAAGGGCATGTTCAGTCTTGCCGACGGCTGTTTCCGAACTTATGGACACGACATTACCGGTGACTATAGCTACCTTGCCCTCGTATCGGGCCATTTTGCAGTCCGGAGGATAAAGTCGAGTTGGCACAAGGTATTCGCATGTCACTGCTGCTATTTTGTGTTTCTCTGCTATCTTTTCGGCCACCACGGCCGATACTGCCGACGGGGCCAGGGCAGAAGCATTTAAGCGTGATTTGTACGCATACACAGTGTGTCGGATAATGTACACTACTAAGTCTCCAACATACAGGTACTCGTATACTACATATGAGCTAGTAGGCTGCGGAACAACCATTCCATGGTCAACGCAAGGTTTGAGACAGATATCCGACTCAAGTTTATACCACGTGACCCGGTTCCTTCGTTCAAGACCCATTCACTGGCTGGTGAGGTTCTACATCCACAGGATCTAATCTGACAGAACAAGCCAACAAGTCTGCTCTCAACTAGGGCGTAGAGGCATACAGTATTATCAGCTGGAACAACCGGGAAGTTTCAATGAACTACATCGAAACTGGTCTTCAGGGTACCAGGATTTCGAAGCTTCGGATGGTATTCTGTTGCTGCAATTTTGCTAGTGTGAAACGCATAGTCACTGCTGTGCCAAGGCTTCTTCCGTTTTGTCGACGGAATAAAACTCATCCATGTTTCTTCTAACAATATCGTCAAAGTATGCAGGAAAGTTCCTGCACTTGAAGGTATCGATTGTGAGTTCAGCGAGTTGACCTGGCAATTACGTTGTGGGGGAAATGCAATGAGTGTCAATTTGGCTCTATTGTTGGACGATAAGCTTTGAATAGCTTCCATCCTCACCTGTAAGCTTGCAGCTTCCATCAAGTAGCTTATCTACGCAATGTGTCAATGTCGACATCGGCGTAACCCGCCCTTCTCTTTCCATTGCATCGAAAAACTCTTTCGGACCTAATGCTGTCCGGACTATTGAAGGAGCCAAAGCATTGATGGTAATTCCCTCTGTCAGGACTTTGGGAGCTAAGGAGCGTGTAAGACCTAGGACGGCATGCTTCGAAGCGCCATACAACGTATCATTTGGACATGGGTAGATTGACCTGAATATAGTTTCCATTGAGCTAGCTCGATACGTTCCTCTAAATTTGGCCCGATGACTTACGAAGTTGAGCCAGTGACTATGATCTTCCCTTTCCAACCAGCCTCGTCTCTACTCTGTCTTCTGAAGTATGCCAGAGCCAGATAGACCGTATACAACACGCCCTTAACGTTGACATCAATAACCGACAAATCGGGTGGCGATAGTGCCAGATCTTCCACTTTGATAGCTGAAGTTGCGTAATGAGTTGGATCAGTCTGCCGCATTCCCGTCATTTGTGATATTCCGGCATTCGCAACAACGTAATCTATCCTGCTACCGAAGACAGCCGCTGTCTTCTGAAAGGCTGTAGAAACGGATGTCCAGCTTGCCACATCCTGTTGATAGTATTAGGGTTATCCTGAGACCTGCAAGGGGGCTAGCATACTGTCTGAACGAAGATGACGCTGAAATATCCAGGATCCAAATATCAGTGTGACCGCGCTCCCTGCATACCTTGAAATATTCGACCTTCGCCGATGGCTGAATACATGACACTCACTCCTTGCCCAGCCGCTCAGCGATCATAGAACCTTGCTCATGGTTCCTGTCAAGGATGGCAACTTTGGCTCCTTGATCTGCAAGCGACTTGACTATTCCAAGTCCGATTCCGCTTGCCCCACCTGATTGGAAAATAATGGCTCGTTAGAACGCGTTAAGGAATTCGGCCAGGAAAGGAGAAGTACCAGTGACTATAGCACATCTTCCCTGGTAGCGCATTCTTTCGAGCTTCCACTCAAGCTATCAAAGAGAAAGGTATACAACCGCTTCAGGGAACGTTATCAAGCGGGATTTCGGCCGAGCCAAAGCCGTCCGATCATGGCATAGGCCTGTATTGCTTGACAGCTGACAAGGGCGATTCGCAGTGGGCTACTTTTTGTCTCTGCGGACACGCCCAGCCCAGGTCAGCTTTAGACTACGATCATCAAAGCAGAAACGCGCTTTCGCTGAAGATCACTCTGATGTATAGCAGAACAGTCACGTGACCTCCGATCGTACGCAAGGTTACCAGCTGTCGATGATGAAACCGAAAGAGGCGCCGATGCACTTCCTGGCTTTCTGACAACCTATTCATCTATGCTTTCTGTTTTACCAAGATCGTCTAGCAGACTACTTGCATCCACCGCACGCATCGGATCACACCGTTCCGTTGCCCTATCTCTGAACAGTTCAAAGCATTTGCTGCAGCAAACCCTCGTTCCCCGTTACACACACTCATCAGCTCGCAACATGGCTGGAATCGTGGATACCATCAAGGTAAGCTACTGTTCCGCATGTTACCCCCAAGTGTCAAGAGGTTGAGACTAATACTTTTCTGCCTAGAACACCGTTTCTGAAAACATGTAAGCTTGTGCTGGTAGCTTCCGATGGCCAGCGAATACTAAGGATGGGCGATCATCTGTCATTACAGAACCGGTGGCAACGAGACTGCTCCCGCACAGAACACGTTCGTCCTTCCAGCACTCAGCGGACTGCGGACCAAGACTAATGGCCATTCTTTAATAGATTCACACACGACGATGTGCCTGACTTGACCGGCAAGGTCGCCGTCGTGACAGGCGGATCCGAGGGTAAGTAGTCTTGCTCTACTTCGGCTGTTAGACCGCCACCGTTGACGATATATCATGGCTTCCAGGCATTGGCTACGGAGTAACAAGCACCCTGCTGTCACACAACATCAAGAAGGTCTACATTCTCTCCCTGTCCAAGGAAATAGTAGAAGGAGCTAAGAAAGCTATTGCAGAAGAGTTGGGACAGGAAAAAGCAGACAGAACCCACTGGATTCACCTAGACCTGTCTGACTGGGATGCCATTCCTGATGTGGCCAAGCAGATCAAGGAAGATACTGATAGGATCGACATCCTGGTCAATAATGCTGGAAGGGGAATCATGACGTATCAACTCAACTCAGTTGGAGTTGACTTACATATGGCTCTGGTGAGTGATTTGCTTTGACTCGCTGTAACATGGTGTTGACGGACTTGCTCTGCCTCTATTCACATTTCAGAATCATATGGGCCATGTCATCCTTACATCGCACCTGTTACCAGTGCTCAAGAAAACAACAGAGCAGGGCGGTGTGGTGAGGATCGTAAACTTATCGTCGAACGCTCACCAGGTGTGTGCCCGGCATCCTTTTCGCCTCGCCGTGGAAGATACCAAATTTGACGATATCTCTGATAACTACAGGGTGCACCAAGTGACACCAAGTTCGCAAGCTTAGATGAGCTAAATCGTGATTTGGGACCGAACGTAAGCTCAGGAATCCATGCTCTCGTAGCCTAGTATTCAATGGTAGTAACTGACGTCACTGGTATGTCGCATAGGGCCAATATGGTCGCTCAAAGCTGGCTGCTCTCCTCTATTCCAGATACCTGAAGAAGCACCTAACTGTCCCTAATCTTCTCGTGAATGCCACTCACCCTGGATTCGTAGACACCAGACAGAGCAACGAGCACATCCACGAAGCATACCCACTAGGAGGCTACGCTATGTCTGTCGGCATGAGACCCTTTAAGAAATCAGCCATGGAAGGAGCTCTTTCAACCCTGTATGCCGCTACAGTTACCGATTCTTCGGGGAAGTATATCTGCCCTCCTGCTGCCGAAGAACCGGGCTCAAGCATGTCTCAGGATGAAGGGCTAGCTGAACAGCTGATGACTTTGACGAAGGAGGTCATCATGCAAAAGTCGAACGCTTTGAAAGGCGACGATGGTCAGGTTATCTCCTTCTATTGAACGGGAGTCACTTAGGTGCTAGTTTAGTAGGACTTTGCGATATGCGGGTATGAAGTCAGATAGACTAGCGTACCGTTACCAAACGAAATGTAGCTTTTTCCTTTAGAATGAAATCACAACGATGCAATGACAATTTTGGCTATGTATATGCTGGACAGGCGTGCGAGAATGACAGAACCGCAGTCGACCGATTGATACTTGGTCCTTTCAATGTAGTCGCGGTGCCTTTTTTTCCTGCCCGCATAGCCGCGCCGGGCTTGCGCTCGGCTGAACATTGGTAAGCATTTCCGAGACTTTCGTCATTTTGGGATTACATATCAAAGCAGTTTTTTCGCAAGCCTTTGAAAGATTATCATAGGAATCGGGATCAAGATCGAGAGTCTTTTGCCTGCTCTACTTGTATCCTCAACTATCTTGATACCGTTTCTTTTGCAGTTTCACAACACATTGCACGCAACTTTGATCTGAAGACAGTCATTTGCGACCGATCACCACGCTCATATAGCCAACGAGAAGACGTCCGTAGAACAACGAGTTATTGCTAGAAAGACCTTTTGATTACTGCACTCCTGCAACTATGGTTAACGACAGAAGACTGTTCCAGCCTCTGAAGCTAGGCCGCGCTCAGCTTGAGCATCGAGTAGCTGTGAGTACAAACTTCTGCAGCGCTGCACGCATGGTGGCGTTTCCCCCACTGTCTTTGTGTGTGGAGTGAGTGATGGCAATGGCGCTGATGGAGTCGTCCGTTTGCTTGCAACACAATAGCTCGCGCCTTTGACTCGCTTCCGGGCGCCCAATCATTTGGTTTCGGAACTCCAAGCTACTTATTACGGACAACGAGCTTCACAAGGTGGTTTATTGATAACAGAGGCAACCTTCATAGCAGAAGAAGCAGGCGGTTTCCCAACCGCACCCGGTATATACACCAAAGAACACATTGAAGCATGGAAGAAAGTCACAGAATCGGTACATTCTAAAGGAGGCGTTATTTATGTGCAGTTATGGGCTATAGGTAGAGCAAATCCTGGTAGTGATGATGTCAAGGATATAGTATCAGCTAGTGATTTAAGCTATGAAGGCGGTGAGAAACCTAGACCCTTGACGAAAGATGAGATCAAGAGATATGTCGGTCATTACAAACAAGCTGCTCTTAATGCTATCGAAGCTGGGTTCGATGGTGTCGAGATTCACTCGTAAGTTCATGATGCACCACATTGGAGATTCTTCGTTGTCATCATGACTCTTGAAAACCGTGTGAGTATACATAAGCTAATACTGCCAATTTGTTTCCCTTCCCAGAGCCAACGGATACCTACTACAACAGTTCATAGAAGAATCAAGCAATAACAGAACAGATGAATATGGCGGTTCTTTGGAGAACCGAATGAGATTCGTAAAAGAAGTGATAGAAGCCGTTAACGGAGCTATTGGTGCTGACCGCACAGGGTAAGTTGCTATCTTTGCTTTGATTCCTGTTCATGCCGGACTAAACGGACGCATTGTCGGTCTATTCATCAGAATTCGCCTATCTCCCTGGACCACTTTCCAAGGGATGGGCCAAAATAAGGATCCTTACGGAAGTGAGTAAGAGAGGATGAGCAATTCAGTAGCTTGGGAAGATGCTCATGTTCGAAATCAACAGCATATACATATCTCCTAGAACACATCAAGACCAACTACCCTGAATTCTCCTATGTCCACATCGTAGAAGATGTAGAAGCGTGGATAGGCAAAGATTCACACAATCAACGAACGAATGATCGCTTCCGAGAAATATTCAGAACTCCCGTCAAAGGAAAAGCAGATGACAAGTTTGGAGAAGCATTCGAGGACCCTTCGAACGAGAATGGAAACAGCGTTACTGCTTATATCGCTTGCTCGGATTTCAAAGCGGAGAATGCCATCAGTCAGTGTGAGCTGAAGGGTGATATCATCGCCATCGGACGACCATTCATTTCAAAGTGAGTATATCACCTTTGTATACTATATTCGAAACATCTCGGGGTTATTTTAAGCATACTGACGGTCACACCATACCTTCAGCCCCGACCTTCCGGAAAGGATCTGCAATGGATGGCCGTTCACCCCTTATAACCGGGACACCTTCTATACCCCTGGTCCTGAGGGATACATCGATTACGCAGTATATGGACAGAGAGGGCACGGAGAGGAAGCGGCAGAAAGGAAGGCGGCCAAGGGCAAGATGTAAATGACGGTCTTCACGAAAAGTAATAATTGAAAAAACGTGAGCTAGAGCGACTCCGAGTTCCAGTATTGTCATCATTAGAGCGAGTAGAACCATAGAGACAGATTCGCATTGTTGGATGTTGGAATAGATTATGTAGCCGTCTGCTTGGCGAACAGACATAGAACGACGGATATCATTAATTGATGATTGTTCGCCCATCGGCAATGATGCTGATTTTCTGCAGTCGCATACTCCAGGCATCTCCTATTCTCGCTTCGGAAAATGTCGGACTTGCCCGGTCAACAGGTGCAGCGTAAACGCGCTGCCCGCTGTCCCCGGCAATTCTCGGCGCCGGCGGGCAGATTGCGGGTGATCGCCGAAAGGAAGAAGAGAAAGAGGAAATTAAACACAGACAGCCGTCACTACTGCTGCCGCAGGACTACTGCTGCTACAGACGACCCGAGTGTGGACACCGAACAGCCACCAGCCAGCTGTCTATAAGTGTCTGTGGACAAAGCTTGCTTCCCCTCCATTCTCCACACCTCCACGGTCACCTCCGCATCCACACTCCACAAGCAGTCCGCCATGAGCAAAGAAGAGAAGAAGGCAAAGAATGCCACGCCTCTCGGCACCCACCTGCTCGCGGGCGGCACCGCTGGGCTGATGGAGGCCCTCGTCTGCCACCCGCTCGACACCATCAAGGTCCGGATGCAGCTGTCCAAGAGCGGCAGAGGCGTCAAAGGTGTGAGTTTGCAAGGGGCGAGGATGCAGCTGGGGTTGCAGGGCTGATGCGACTTGCAGGCCAAGTCCAGAGGCTTCATCGCTACCGGCGCAATGATTGTCAAGAAGGAATCTCCGCTGGGGCTGTATAAGGGTATGTCCTGTTTCACCTGTCCTCGCCGCACAGCTGCAAAAAGTGCCGGCCTCGTTAGCCGGGGCAAGCCATGAGCAGGCCGACAGACACAGCATTGCATAACAAGAAGGCAAGATCCAGTCGCTGACTGCTGCTTCTGCGGCCCGCTTTCTTCACCAGGTCTCGGCGCCGTCGTCACCGGAATTGTGCCAAAGATGGCTATTCGTTTTGCCTCGTTCGAAAGATACAAGGCATGGTTTACCCCAGTCAATGGCAGCACGTCTGGCCCAGGTATCTTTACCGGTGAGTGGCTTTGAACATACGATGCCATCATCCATGCCAGAAGATGATCTTTCATGGTAAGAAAAGCTGACCCACCGACTATCTATCCGTCCCCTCCGATCATCCCCGCCGACCTACCTGGTCTTTTGTACATTTGAATTACAGCCGGCTTGCTCGCTGGTGTAACAGAGGCTGTCGCAGTAGTCGGTCCAATGGAGGTCGTCAAGATCAGATTACAAGCTCAACATCATTCCATGTCCGATCCAATGGACGTTCCAAAATACAGAAATGCTGGGCATGCTTTGCTTGTTATCCTCAGAGAGGAGGGTGTAAAGACCCTATACAGGTATGTATTGTTTCCCACACATACGGACGATTGTCACCCGCCTACCTTACCCTAGCCACCAACTTGGTTGCGGAGAATATGCTGACATTTGTGCTTTGTAAACGCCGACGAATCCTACAGAGGTGTCGGTCTAACAGCACTCAGACAAGCTACCAACCAAGGTGAGTTTTGTCATACAGGACGCCTGACCACCGTACTTTCGATGGCTTCCTACCCGAAAGCAATAAGCAGTCGCTGACATTGCCATATTCTTTCTTCTTATCGTCCAAACGTCGAATCTCAAAAACAGCTGCCAATTTCACGGCATACACCTACTTGAAACGGGCACTTTTCACCTACCAGCCTCAATATGAAGGAAAGGATCTACCTTCATGGCAGACTGGTATCATCGGGTTGATTTCTGGTGCATGCGGACCTTTCACGAATGGTGAGTGAAGCAAGGAAAAGATCGTCGCACCTTTGGTAAATAGTGCATATTGACTGATTTACAATGGATCGTCTCTGTGACAAAATTGCGCAATAACAGCCCCTATCGATACAATCAAGACTCGTATACAGCGTGCTTCAGCTTTACCAGGCGAGACAGCGTGGTCGCGAGTAACAACAGTAGCAGGTAGCATGTTCAAAGAAGAAGGTGTGAGAGCTTTCTACAAAGGTATTACTCCTAGAGTAGCAAGAGTCGCTCCCGGTCAAGCAGTGGTCTTTGCAGTATACGAAAAAGTTAAGAGATGGATCGATACTGTGAAGTCGGAGATTAATAACAAGGATTTCAATGAGCACTGAACGAACGCATAGAAAACTTTTCTTTGTTCAAACACTGCAATCAAGGAAACATCTACAATTTCGAGCTCATAGACAGCAAAGGGAGGAAGAGGGTAGTCAAAGTTGCTATGAGTATATATACGTATACTTTTGACGATAGAGAGCAGAAAGCGAGTCGTAGTTCAGAGCGAGAGAAAGGCAAGCAGGTGTAGGAGTGGACCGATCCAAGCTAGCTATCTGCTCAGTGTATATGAACCGGATCTACGACACCCCGCAGCTATTTATTTCATCTACTTACCCTCGTGGTAGCCCTCCAGTACAGACATGTTCAGACAGGTTGAAGCTTGTTGTAAATGCTAATTCGTCAACATTTGTCCAAACCCTAACTTGTCACACATACCAGAACACCTCAGAATATGTTTGCTACTGCTGGCGCTCAGTTTCGTGCGATGTCACAATGAAAGGTTACTTACTACTTGCACTGAATCTCTGTAAACTGAGTTTGCGTAAGTAGGGAATTGAAAACATGGTAAATACCGCACAGGTATTACAACAGGAAGGAGGAACTGACTGATCTGTTTCAGGGCGGACGTAAAAGCATAGGAAGAGACGAAACTCTGTTTGTTGTTACAAGAAGTTCCTCCTGAGCTACGTTATAGAAACTCTGAGAGCATACATCAAACAAGGGTAATTGGAATGATTGCTATGAGGTCTGCTGTGCTAACTGCTGTGTTGAGAAACTCTCACAGATGAAACTTTATTAACCAATGACTCTTACTTCTCGGTAGATTCTCTCTCACACCTATGCAATTTTAGAAAGCTCATGTATTGTACAACTTTGGGGTTAAATCTGCTGAAGCGTATAGCCAAAATTCTTCTTTGATTCTTGGGTTTCGTTTATACTGTGGTTTCACATTACATGGGTTGCAACTGCCACAACTTGTGCATTTGTCTTGTCCGATGTTCATTCCGCTCAGAGTGTGACCGACCCTTTTGATCCTACTCTGGTTCTAGCTCTTCCGGAATGGCGGCGGGTGTACTTGGCGCAGTCGCTATACCCGTAGGAGGAGGTCTAGTTCTCATGTTGAATGCATTGACAAAGTCAAAGAACCCTCTCTTCGTAGTGGATGAAGAGCTATCCTGAGATACTAATCTAGCCTCTTCTTCGCTGTCTAGCTTCGCTAACAACAGACCATTCATCCGTGGCTTACTTTCTTGCTGGCCCACGATGATTTGAAGGGGTTGAGGTGTACCGTCGCCATCTTCTGCCTCTCTGCCAGAAGCCGGAACAAAGTACCCATTCATGCCAGTGTGCTTGATAGGGGCAGTGTGAGCTGGCACTCTACCAGTTCCAGTCCTTGATCTAGACCTTGATTTCTCATTACTCTTACTTCGAGATGATTTCGTTCTACCTCTTTCCTTTTCTGCTTCTGCTCGCTCTTCAGCACTATATTCCGTATCTTCTCCGCTTGTAGTTGCATTTGAGGCTTTCCTGCCCGGCAGCGGGATAGCTCTTCTTGGTGGTGGAGTAGCGTACATTGCATAATTGTCCATTGCTTCTGTTGAGGTATAACCTAACGCTTTCTTCAACGTTTCAAGTTGCGATTCATCCGACACCCTTATGCGCAATCGTGTACATCGACGAGAGTCTTCGCATTGATGGCGATGTTTATGGATGTTGCTTGATGAAATACCTCTCGAGCGCGATTTTGGCCTTCTTTTCTGACTAGTTACCATGTCCCTGTGCGTGACTACATTCGTTTCGGTTTTCATTTCTGCCAAGAAAACAGGGATGATCTGGACCCAAAATTCGGCACATCTGACAGTTTCGTCACTTCCTTTGCCATTCTTGCTGCTTGGTTTGTTGACCACTCCTCCTCTGGAAGGCGGTTGAGAGACGGATCTACTCACGGCAGCAGCAGCTACAGCTCCCATGGTAGCAGCCCTGGTTAAGGGAGGTCTAAACTGATTCAATAGTGCAGAAGCAGCAGGACTGTTGTTGTTGCTTGTTTTCTCCATCTCTTTTGCCGATACAAGTCTCACGCAATGTAAGACTGGATAACAGAGATTTTCCCTAGGTGCTTTGAGGGACGGTCTATCTTGTGACAAGTCGCTACTCTCTTTTGAGGGTGACTGGCAGTGGTACAGTATACCAGCACACCGGAGAGCGTACTTTACATACGAGATAGCCCGCATAGCAGGCTCACGCTGTGGGTTCAGCAGGCTGATTTCAGGAGTTGAAGGTGTGCTGTTTCCAGCAGGTGTGGTACCGCCGCTTAAGACGGTTTCTGGAGAGTTCGACGATCCATTGATCGTGCTACTTGGATTCAGGCTCGGGTTTAGAGCGCTTAACCGTTCGTTGACAACGCTCAACTCCAATCCGCCTGCGAACGAAGTGAGTTTATCTATAGACCGGGATCTAGACCTTAGGTAAGAAGATAACGGTCTCCCGCCCGGCTCTTGATAAGCATGATTCAGATCCAGTATTCCAGATTGCGCAGCTGAGTTCGGGGGTGATGCAAGTACCAAAGACAATGAATGCTTGGGTTGAGTTTCGATAAACGTCGTATTCTTGAAATGGCGATTAAAGCCATTCATATTCGGGGCGCTGTTGTTTGTATTATTATTGAGGGGCTGGTTCTGACCGGACGCATACTCGTGTTGTTCTTCAGAATCCAAGGTCTTGTAGGGTATTTGGTCTATCTCCGAGGGTAAATCTCTGAAAAATTCCATTCTTTTCTCGCCATTTAGATCCAACAGTCCCGCTAATAACCTTTTGACGTCCTTATCTTTAACAGCTAGAACAGCATCAATAGTTTTATCCTCTAAATGCTGCAATGAGGTATGTTGTACCCCTAAAGGATACTTGATACCTGAAATGCATCGCAACAGGGTAACTCCAATCGTCCAAATATCAATATCAGGGCCCCAATATCTGACGCTTCCAGGTGGGCTCTTAAGACTTTTCACTAGTTCGGGAGCATGAAAAGCGGGTGATCCACAACATGTTGTCAATCTGGCTTCTCTTGCGCTGAAATGAGTGGCTAGTCCGAAATCGAGGAGAATGATGCGTAGTGTGATGGGATGGATTAGGATATTCTCGGGTTTGATGTCCCGATGTGCTATCTGGATAGGCTCGTGTAAAGCTGACCGAACTACTGAAACAAGTTGGTGGAAGATGTGAAGTGACTGAGCGGATGTGAGTCTTGATTCGGGTTGAGAGGAAACGAAGCTTTCCAGATTAGTATATCCATCGAGGTATTCCTCTATATCGATCAGACGATGGCGAGTAGGAGGGTGTCAGCTGTTTCCGAGGCTATAAAGGTAGAGCATATTTGTCGGTATAGACCTAAACCTACCAACTAGATAGAAGTGACCGGGCGTCCGTATACTTTCGTACACTTTGACAAGGTTGGGGTGGGGTGGCAACTGGGCGAGAATGGTCGGTTCTCTCAGTAACCGAGTAGCGATGAGGTTGTGATGTGGGTAGAGTGGTGTGATCTTGACAGCGTACTGGCAGAAGGCAAAAGGGACGAGTGTACCCATCGAGCTGGTTTTAGCAATGTAGAACGAGCCGGTGTTGGGCTTGAACAGGCCATTATGGTCTACCCACCTTGGTGCCATGCTTCCAAGCCAGCTGGACCGAGCTGAACTTGCCTCTGCCCAGCAGACCGCCTTGTTCCTTCGGTATAAACGTATAGTCCGATATCCCCGATTCTATCAGAGGTTCTTCTGCAAACCTGCACGTTGCAATTGATCGCGGGGGCTGCGTGCGGTTTGCATAACCGGTGGGCGAAGACAGTAGACAGTGTTCAGTTGGTTATGAGCGGGCCAACGACAGCAGGACAGACTCACCGGCAAGACAGCTTCCTTGCTCCTGTCCCACTCCTCCAGCAGCTGTTCTTGTCCTTCGTGATCGCCAGCCGCAACGGCGGCTTCAGCAGCTCGAGGAGCAGCATCCGAAAGAGCGTCGACGGTGGACACGCCTACAGACGGCCGGGAGCGCAGCCGCGAAGGCGACGAGGATCTCGAAGCAGCAGGCAGCCCTGGGGCTCCACCGAGGGCCGGAGCGGTGCTTCCGCTTCTCTGGCCTGCTCTTGCCCTCGAACACGAGCCTGATTGCGCTGATTGCTGCATGTCAGCGGCGCTGGCCGACAGCGTGCCATCGTGGTGGGTCATCTGCGCCTCGTGTCCCTCATCGACGGTGGTGCTGAGGTGGCGGCAGACTCCGGACAATCATGCCTGCCTGTGTGCTTGCCCTGCAGTCGTCATCCTGGAGAGCCGCGATTCCGCCTGTCGCTGCAGCTTATCGCGGATCTTCAGAATCCGCGCAGACCGACCGAATAACGACGATAAGGCCGGGAAGCAACGGTGCAGATGGTGGTACACCAGGCGAGGCCGCTGCATTCGCTGTACAGTGCAGATCCAGGCAGCCACCTACACGCCTGCACAGGTCGACCGCGCAAGGCACTCCCAAAGCTGCAATCCCCAAATGCACATACTCCGACAACGCTCGGCGGCGCGAACTGGGAGAGCTGTCACCGCCAAGATAAGCCTGGCAGAGAGGGTCAATTGTAATGCTAGGACCTCAGGCAAGGCAACGCTGTCTTGAAGTATCCTGTAGACGGCCTGGACCTGTGCAGACTACCGGGGCATTTATACATCATCATCACCTGAACGCCACCGTTAATGCAAGAAAACCGGAGGCCCACAGTGTGACGCGGGGCTTCTTCCTTGAGTCTTCCCGGCAGATTTCCTGAGCCAAGTCATAGTATAGCAAATACCATTCAACGATGAGCAAGAACAGCGTAACACTGCTCTACGATCCTATCTCGTAAGTGCTCCCCATCCCTCCCTTCTTCCAATGCCCTCAGTTCCTTTGCGCTCGCTGATGTCTTGCTGTCCAGGCCGTGGGTAAGTCGTGGGCCTCCCGGCTGTCTGAATAGCCGAACCCAGAGAGGTCATTACGGCTGGCCCTTGGGAAGACTGAGTCGCTGATTCTAACTGTCTGTATTGTCCACGGCCGCTTCTTGATACAGTCCTACATAGGCAAGTTGTTGTAGCTGGTCACTTTCCACGGGTAGTTCATGGGCTAACTTTTCGCCATTAGCCCTCGTACTTCTCAAGCGAAACCAGCAGGCATGGAACTTGGATATCACCCTGCAGCCTGCAGCCCTAGGATATATGTTCCAGGTAATACTCGCTCAATGCATTCGACATGATGACTAAACGGCTGAGCACGAACTTGGTCCTCTTCGCTAGGCCGCGGGTAATCGAGCACCTCTTGTCGTCCGCAATAAAGGAAAAATGATGGCTCAGGAATTCAAGATGTTCACTGATTACTATCAGAGTAAGTTACGGCACCAGGCATTCTCTTCCGGACTCTGCCCTCCGGCTCCCCAGATGGATCACTCCCATTCTAACGTGGATCTCTGACCTCCGACTATCAGTCCCTTGTTCAAGCAAAGCTTGGACATTCTCCATGGAAGCGCAACAGAAACCACCAAATTCACTTCCATTGACTCGTTTCCTGTTGATGGTCCAACAATCCGAATCATCGACAGTCTTGGATGAAATAACAATGAAAATATTCAAAGCTATTTTCGCAGAGGGGGATACCCAACTATTCAATTCGACAGCTTCTGGTGATATCGAAAAGCTGTCTTCTGTCATTGGTGATTCATTATCGAAAGACAAGATCAAGCAATATCTAGATAAGTCAAATAGCAAAGAAGCAAAAGAAATAGTTAAAACGGAAGCCAAGAAATATGTAGATGAATGGAATGTTTATGGTGTTCCGTGGTTGAGTTTCAAGAGATCCAAAGATGGGCAGACGAAGCATTTCATGGGTTCCGATAGATTTGAGTTGATCGCTGCTTGGTGAGTCCGTTCATCGCAATTATTATCATTGCGTACGTAACGTATGCTCATGCAATTCGAATGCTATCCACTTTGCACATCCATTGTAATTCAACAGGCTAGGCGTACCTTACAAGGTACAACCTCAAAGCAAGCTATAGGCGAGTTCGGAGATGAAGCTTTAAAGACGAGACAATGAGTCTGGATGGCACATCGATTCTTATTCTGAGCCATATAGTCAACGAGTTAACTAGAAGAATGTGTTTTTGAGATGCGCTCCTAATATTCCAGACCTAGAAACTATGCAGTCTAGCATACGATAATATGGAATGGTCAGCTTTTCCAGAACGGAGCAGAGATCCATTGTTGCAAAACAACACAGTCGCTTTTCTGTTTATCAAAAAAACAAACGGCTACAGGGAATTTACCCGAAGGCCAACTCTTGCTGAATTTACATGGTCTTTCCTTTTCCTACTGCACTGCACTTCGATGACTACTTGTTGCTCAGCACGAAAAAGAAACAAAGGTTCGTGATAACCGATGGACAACTTTAAGCTTCTAATACCGATTCGAGAACCCTTACTGATCTGCGCACTGTTCTCACGTTCTAACTACGCTCTGACTCCATATGGCACCTACATCCACGCATACTGATGGGCAGGACGTGTCTCCACCACACCCGTTTCAGCCACCTCTCATCCTCTTGTTCATAAGGAGTAAAGCTCTCCTCTTGAAATAATCAACGTCGGACTCTGATAACCCCGCTCTAAGGAGAACTGTACATTGCGCCGCAATGTGACCGATATCCCCTTTCTCGGCTGCCAACTTTGCATGATCTTCCAGTATCTCTTGTGCGGCCAACACTCTATCGAGTTCAGCTGATAAACCGCCACGACCTCCACCTCCTGTTCTGGAGAATGAGGCGGACAACTGGCGCTCATCGCTAATTTGGCGAGCGCTTGATAAAGCATAACTATCGCTGATGTCGTTTGCTAAAGTTGATGCCGTTCTGGCGGATGCCTCTGATACTCTTGGGTGATTTCGTCCAAGTCGACCTAACGAAGATGCATAGGCTTGGTTCGAGTCGAGTTGGACACTGTAATTCTCATTTCGTTGGCCGGAACCGAAATATGAGCCAGTTGATGTTGATGCCTGCCGCAGATGCCGCTGATGTTCTTGATCCGGTAGAGATCGTAACTGGAGTCCTTGTGATTGTTGCGGCACCTGGTGTTCGAACTGCCCATACGCTTGAGCTTGCTCGGTACCGTAGGCGAGCCTTGGCATAGTAGACCAATGTGAATTGGTTTGCGTTGCCCTTTGGTCCGTGCGCAGCGGATGGGCCATTGTATCCGGAGGATACGTTTGTCTTGGCCTGTCCTGGGACTGCAGGATGAGAGCTTGCGGTTGAACGAATCCTTCGACGTTCGTCGGGGCACTCCAAACCATCCCATTCTGACATCGCCCGGGGAGGTTCCTGTCTCCGCCTTGAAACATAATAGGCTGCTGCTGCTGCTGCTGCTGACTGTGATGCAGTTGTGGCTGCTGATGAGGGTACGCATAGTATGCCGATGGGTGTTGCGTTTGGTATTCTGATCTAGGCATAGGCTGTTGCGAAATTAAAGGGTAGGAGGAGGCTACCTGATCGTGCCTAGCTACTGAAGCGACTCGTTGCTGAGGATTGTTTTGTGAGGTTTGTGCTATTCTAATCGGGTCGTGCGTGATTGCGGGCGAAGTGGACGAAGCTGGAGTTTTTTTCTCCTGCTCCGCTATAGACACGATGCTAGGAGACCCTGGTGACTGCAAGTCCGCCCTTGTTGAGGCAATTGCGACGTGGCCCGCGAACCGGCTGTCATCTAACATCGACTCAGACTGCTGTCTTTGCCCGAGATCGCCCACTGGACTTGCTACCGGAAGCGTAGTGTGTGCAGAAGAAACTTGCACTGGCTGTAGTGGGGGTTGCACGAGTGGACCTTGCTGATGAAGCGCCTGCCTAGAAAGTTGTGGATACTGACCAGTCTGCCGGGAAGAGGTGTCCCTCGGATCGGCTAGACTGCGTTCCATATGCACATTGCGCCAAGCAGAAGTGGGGTTCGAAACAGTTTCTGGGAATTTATTCCTGCCCATGCTAGCGGGATCGCTGGGAGCGGTCGACCGGGACGACTGCACGTTTAGATTGCCTCGAGAGGCCATCAATCTATCCGTGTTGCAATCACCAAGTATATCGGCAGGAGTTGCGGAGCCCAAGTATACCGGACCAAGCCTTGTGGCAACCGCGGGTGTGCGGATGGCGCGCAGAAAATCTGGATAGCGGGGTTTCGTACGCCTTAATTGGGCAAACAGGATCTCTCGTTGCTGTTCCAAAGACATCATTTGCCATTGAGCAAGCGTCACTGCCCTAGGCGGCAATAACGCCTGCGCACTTCCTTGGGTAGCATTTGGTCCATCGCGTATCTGTTGGCTCAAATCCACCGCAGTCACAGCCGCAACCTGCGGGAAGGCTACTGCACGCAAACGCTCAGCGCGCCGCGTATTGCGCTGCCAGCCAAATAAAGCAGAGGTTTGCTTATCTGGGACGGTGTCCTTGACATACTGAGCTGTAGTTTTTTCGTAGTCGGGATCTACCTTCTCCAGCTGCCTGAAGACGGCCTGTTCAAGCTCTAAGAAAGTGACATCCCATTGATCGTATACTGGGCTATCCCCACTGTTGAAGTATGATTGGGAAGCGGTAGCATTAGGTACGGCGTGAGGAACTCCTGCATTGGCTGTCGGTGGGATTTGGCGGCCGTTCTCCTTTGGGTTTGCTGCGTTATCTTCGATGGGTTCGACCAGTAACGGGGGCTGAGGAGGTTCGAAGGCGGTAGATGCGTCTAGGAATGTCGAAGTTTGTTCAATTGCGGGAGATCTCCTGACGGCCACTTGCGACGGATTAAGAGGTGCTGTGTGGCGAAGTACTTCTGTAGTATCTGATTGTACGCATGCGCGGCCGGTCTCGTCCTTGTCTTGCCTAGGAGTATTGCATAAGACGTCCCCATTTGGCGGATCTTTTGCAGTATTCGCTTTTTGCCCTACTATAGCGTTAATTAGATCGCTTCTCGTACAAGGCTGGTCCAAACATACCTGATTGCTGGTGAAGTGCGCCAGAATGGTCATGTTCGGTTTGGCTCGCGTGCATTCTATTCGGCGGATCTGGTGTCAGCTCCTCCCTGGGACTCGCTGGAGCTGAAAGAGAATGCAGCGCGGTCCCAGCCTCGCCAGCCTGCACTGCTTTGTCAAAGAGGCTCGCTGGCGCCTGATGCGAGCCGGTAGGTTGTTCGCTGCGACTGAGTGAGGTATCGTTTGCTGCTGTGAACCCTTTGACGCTTCCAGCTGCAGCCAAGAGGTCTCCACCTGCCTGTAGGTCTTCCTGCCTGTCCAGCAATGTCCGGGTATGTGCCATTGCTGGCTGCGAGGATTCTCTATCAATAGGAACACCCGTTGACAGACGGAAGGGCTGTCCAGACTCCAGTTGCGCTCTCGAGTGCACGCGATCCGATGAGTATGGTGCATTATCGCGTGCTCCAACGGCTCCGGCTGTGATGCCTTGACCCACTGTCTCCGTCGGCTTGGTAGGAGCTGGAGCATGGGCTAACAGGTGCTCATCATCCGATGAGTCACGGCTCAGGTCTATGACCGTACGCTGCGTCATCTGTAGCGGCCCACCAATTCTTGAGAAAACATCGGGTTTTGTCTTCAGTCCCCCTGTAGCAAAAGCGGGACCACGCAACAATTCCAAAGGACTGGTTGGGTGAACAGCCGGCCCGCTTGGCAGAACCTGTAACGACGAGCTAGGCAATGGGAGGAGCGCTGCCTTTGAAGATGATTCCGATGTCCCAACGCTTGAGCTAATGAAGCATCTGTAATCGTGGTTGCATTCTCGGCCGTGACCGCTGTAGGCTCCTTGTCCTTGTCCGTTTCTGTTTGGGTCTTGTTTCTCTTGCGTCGATTAGGCGAGCCTGGCATCGTTTCGGAAGCCTTCCTTCTCCTGTCATTCTTAGGTGTATCAAATGTGCGATTCGCCGCGCTCAATTTTGATCCACTTCCGCTTTCTCGTTGGGTCCGGAGATTAGGCGAGGCAGCAGTAAGCTGGTGTGCGATTTCTTCACTAGAGGAGAGTTCGCTCTCACTTCCAGCCGAGCCACTGTTGAGGAGAGATGTCTTTGAACTATTTGTACAAGCATCATACCATTCGAACTCACTCATCTGCAACGTCTCTGTCTGAATCCAAATCCCTGTCAACAGTAACGAGTGCCCTGGATTCCGGTGTGTCGAGTATTGGATCGAGAAAAGCTTTCCGGTATTGGGATATGCCCTGGAAGTCCTTCTCGTAGCTCTTGTTGGCGACAACCCGCAACTCTTCCAGCACTTTCAAGAGGGATATCCGAAGCTCGCGATTCCAAACAGCCTTTTGACCGACAAATAAGTTGTGGGCGTAAAGCAAGACGGTGATTGCAGCGATAGGTACTGTTGGAAGCTGACGGTCCTGCGTCCAATTGAAGAGTGTCTCTTTCACCTGCCGCAGGGGAGCACGGCTGGGTTTCTCTCGTATTCCGTTGGTCACGTATTCCTCCAGATCTCGCAGGCTTTGAGCTTCCAATCTCTGGGCTGTCAAGGACATGGGCTCAGCTTACTTTGTGCATAGTTCTTGAAGATTAAGATGAAACAGCACCTTTTTCACTCCTGAGCAGGATAGGGACTTCCTTGATCAACTTCACCTGCTCCGCACTTAAGCCAGACCGAACAAGCTTAGCCAAACATTTCTCGTCGGCCGTCAGGGGCCGGCTTTGCTGCACATCTCGACGACTATTTGTATCTTGCTCCGAAGCAC
Organism: Cystobasidium pallidum; assembly: GCA_001599955.1. NCBI lineage: Eukaryota > Fungi > Basidiomycota > Cystobasidiomycetes > Cystobasidiales > Cystobasidiaceae > Cystobasidium > Cystobasidium pallidum. The sequence goes on from BCIL01000018.1 coordinate 273,985, forward strand.
TGCTGGCTTCTGCGTTGGCCTTTCGTTCAGCCGGCAATGTGGCCGATTCATCCACCCCGTCATCACCGGCTGCATTTGCTTTCCCTGCAGTGCGCAGTGGGAGGGATGAGTCTGCGACATCAGACATGTCATAGATGCTGTAAACCAAGCCGCAATAGCCTCTGCATGCCTGATGTCACCGGTCCTGAAGCATGGCCGACCTTTGTAGCAAAGAAAAGAGTCAAAACAGCGAGACTTCACGTGCTCATCGCAAGCAGGGCCAGGGCAAGTGGACCTATGGGCGACGGCAGCCTAAGATTTCTTTGCTGTGCCGTCTTGTTGGTATTCTCAATGCCCTACATGTAGACTACCGAGCCTCTGTTGTATTTATCTACTAATACAGACGATGTAGACATGCATGCACTAGATGCCCTACACGTTCTCGCCACCGGATTCACCACCTTCGGGCTTATCGTCCTCCTCCTCCTCATCCTCCTCTCCTTCATCCTCATCTTCTGATACTTCCCACCCGGCATCTCGCATCTTGACCTTATCCGCTTTGCGCTTCGAACTGATCTCCTCAAGCAACACCAACAGATCCTCCTGTTCCTTTTCGGCTTCAGCCTTCTTGGTATTAGCTGCCTCAATGTCGCTTTCCAGCCTCGCCACTTGCTCGGTCAGCCTCGCGATCTCACTCGACATAGTTGCCCTCTCTTCTTCGTGCTCGCCCGACAGGTCTACTACTCGCTGCTGAAGCTCACTCAGTTCTTTCTGCTGTTCCGACACTGTTGTTCGCAAGCTAGCAATAAGCTCTAGCGATTCTGTCGAGTCTCCTCCTTTCGATCCTGTGGTTCACAAGTGTCAGTTACGTGCTGTTGAGTTATCACCGCGCGCACTCACGTGACATGTCGGATGCACCTGGATCCAAGAGTATCGAGCGTTGCACAGATACTGTCGGAAAAAGGATACCCTATTAGTACGTCTGCCAGGACTACTCTGTAGTTTTCCTTTCTCCACCCACAATAATTGTTTTTCAAGAACTCCACAAACGGCCAGTCGAACCATAATCCATCTTCGCTGTCTAAATCGTCGTCATCCAGCATTTCCAGCACATCGGGTCCGACATTCTTGAACCTGACGTCTTCTCTTAAGCGCAGGATTCGATTGGCGAACACGTCAGGCCCAACACGGGTTTGTAGTATAGGGTGTAAAGTTGCTCGCGTAACATCGCCTGGTTCGCGGTTATATTCATAGATGATGCCAAGCAGAAAGGCAGATAGGCCTTGAACCACCGAGTCCACGCCAGAAGTCTGTGTTATAGGCTGTATAAGCTATTCGAGGACAAAATGATCAGTCACATTTTACCCTGTCTGTCACAACTGCAAAAAGACGGCCGCTCACAACTTGCAGATTTGACCCTTCGCTCAGAAACTCGCGCACGCTTCGGGGACTTTCCCACATCCAGACACACAGGACAACCAGATACCCGACCATCACTCTACTCCATTCGCCAAGCAGAGCCAGATGGTTTCCAGCAGTACCTCCAACTCCGCCCGTACTGGTAGCAGCTAGCTGACTTTGCTCCCGCTGCGCCATCATCAGATTTCCAACAACGATATGCACGAGTCCGATTTTCTCATCCTCTTCCTCATCACCGGGAGGGGGAGGCGAAGTACCGTCTGGTCGATCGCTTATCTTCATTTCCCGAGCCACTCGCTTGCAAGCTTCGGTATTCCGCAACAAATGGGCAAAGAGGAAACACGAAAAGACTGTAGCATGTGCATCAAAGGGAATACCAGGAGTTTGGTTTGGTAGCTGTTTTAGGCCAGCAAGAAGCAGGGATCCTGCGGACTGTGAGGTGTCGGCTGTACAAGATGTCAGCGGTATCCCCAGGTTGTCTTGATGATTTAGAGCCTTACTGGAAGGCGCACCCGCCATGCCGGATACGATTGTCACTTGAGCATCTGGATTGCCAACCACATAGCTCTGATTTTTGGCGATGCTCAGCTGGGTTGCCCAGATCGACAAGCAGTGCATCTTACCTCAAAAGTCCGAACAGCAGCAGCCCTCAGCTTCAGGCTTTCGCGCTCGTTGGGATCCGCTTCTGACCCAGGTTCACCTTCTATGGCCATGCCAACTAGTGCAAGGACTGCACTAACAGGCCTAGCTCTTTGCCAACCTTTCTCAGGTGGATCGTACGGCCTCGAAGGATCCTGATGTCCCGCTGTAGGGATCAAAGGCATGACTGAGAGCGTTGAGAGGAAGTCTTGGTTATGGGGGGATGAAGCGAGAATATCTGCTAGAGTGTTTAACGCGAGGGTTTTCAAGCTGACTGGCGCTGATGAAGCTAGTGACATTTCAACAAGGCAGTGAGTCATGCCAGCCGCTAGTAATGCCCGCTATTTTGTGAACAGCATCAGCCAGACTGCAACCTGAGGCTGCTGACAGGATCTCTTACCTGATTCTGCGTGCGACCTTCTCCCGCACCAGTCATCAGAGTCCGCACAAGATGCAAAACCATCTGAGCATTTATCGTCTTCTGCTGCTCCCATTGTTGGAACGCGAACGCATCTAAAGCCTGTATGGCATCGATGGACTCTGGATCTGTGAGCATGCTCGCCGGTGGGAACAGTAGTAAAGGGGTGAGTTGAGGTATACAGGAGGTTTCGCGGAAGTAATTCTTTGAGCGCTGTGGGTCAGCCATCTTACGGCATTCGATGGTGCGAACCGTGGCTTACCTGATTCGAGACATTATACCGCAACAGTCCAGCAATGCCCGATAAACAGTCTTGAACGACTATTCCACCGGAAGCAATCCCTCCCTCCTTGCCGATGATACCGAATAGCCTATCGAACGCTCCTTCAAAGGCGACAATTTTTTGTATTTCGGCGTTTGTTGACAGGAGCGATATGAATAGCAGCAATGCTTCGTTGCGGATGATTTCACGCTTATCATCTAGAACTTCCACAAGCCTTCCAGATCCACCCGGCGCTTTGAGAACGTACTTCTGAACCACCTCCGTTCGATTCGCGAGCAGCGTCCCGAACAGCTGCAAGGAAAAGAAGCGGACATAGAATTGTTCCTTTCCCAGCAGTTCCAGTAGAGCATGAAGTGGAGACTCCAAAGACAGGAAGCGGTCGGTATTGCGTAATCCGGGGCTAACATCGCGTTTCTAAAGGCAGTAGAAAAGATTAACAGATCGGTAAATTGATTCCGCATCTACAAATCTGTCGTGATTTAACGTTCTTACCTTGCCTTCTGATTCCTCTACTTCGCAAAGCAGGTTCAGCGTCTCCAGGACAGCTTTCGCGGTATCCATATCTTCGGGCGCGTCTCTCTCGAGCATGGTGAGCAATATGGGTAGTGCTGATTGACCGACATCCTTTGAAGCGCGTCGTGGATATCCATGAATAGGCAGAATGTTTAGTAGACAATCGTCAATGCATGGTGGGCGTGATCGTATGTTAGCCTAGCCCAACGTATGACAGCAGGCAACAGCTGGAGGCGGAGGCAACTTACCGCCTTCCAGTCTCTACTGAGACCTTTCAGGCCCAATAAAGCAGCTCTTCTGTCCTCCACGAGCGTAGCATTTGCGAGTCTATCGCATAGTTTATCGATCGTCTCGCTCGCAGACTGAGGTGCGCCGGCTGGACCTCGAAGCTGGTTATAAGACTCCGAGGCCTGCTTGGTGACGCTCGTCGCGAACGAGCTGAGGAAGCTCATACCGCGGGTCAGATGGCGCTTGCTGTAGCTGTGTCGACGTTGACGACTTCCGTGTCTGTTCGAGTAGGCGAGAGCAGTTGTCGATAAACATGTGGCACGGGCAAATGTAAAGTACTGGGTGGCACTCTATACAGATTTATGCAATAATGCATTGTGCTGTATCGTTCTCATGTTTATTGGCACCAGTAAACTTTCGTTACATGGACAAGCTAGACAGAACAAAGTTCAAATAAGAATGAAAATTGAAGAAAGTAGCGAAAGCGAAGCGGGTACAGCTGTAGAAGCGCAACAAGGGTATACTGCGTGGTAGAACGAGTTGGGAAGGCAAAGAACACGCGGACAGTGTACTGAAAGGAAATCTTAGAAAGGCATACTGCAATAGTCCATGGTTTGGTGTAAGTCTTCGGGAATGTTTATTTTCTAGGTAGCGGGGGTTTGTGCGAAGAACAATCCTTTGTCGTTTTCGCATCTAGCATCTCACGTAAGGTTTGGGCCCATAGAGGTGGTGTGCCAAAGCCTCTCATCTTCTTGTCGCGATTGATGATAGGCTTGAGATAGACTAGCCATTTCGCTTTATCTTCGGGCTTATCCGCATCAGCACACAGATCAATAAAGGTACCGTCTTCGAAATGGATTCTAAACGAATTAGGTCGTGTAGAGAAAGGATCCTCGTCATCTTCGAAGGATAATGTACGTTTGTGAAGCGTGTCTTTGGAGGTCGAGCTGCGACCAGTGCTTGCAGTTGCCGGGGTACCTAGCGAATTGGCTGGGGTAGCAGGTGCCTCCTCATCGGGATCATCAAGCTTGATTGCTTGTGCAAGATCGAAAACCGCGTGCGCTTGACGTGTAACCTCGTTATAAGCGATGAGACGCGAACCTTTCAGCGTGAACCATCGTCTACGCCATATCTGCAGAGAAAGAAGGGAACCATTTCAGTGCTCATGCTGTGTGAAGTTCAAACTGTGGGTCCGCTTACAGTGCAGTCGGCGCCCATTTGTGTAAGAATACCCTGGAAGAGCATCTTGTCATGTCTTTCTGCTTTCAACAGGCCATCAATGCATTCGTCTATACTTTGCGGAAGCTTGTCGACAGGCACGCTAGGGAGCGGTGGTAGGTAGAACAAGGAAATCTCCAGTTCAAATGGCGAGCCCGCTATGCGTCGGCTGCGTTCAGGGCCTCTACATTGATGTACAGTTTTGATTCTCTTGCCCGTACAGCTCGGTAGGAAGGTTTCAGCTTTGAAGGAAAGTCGACAGAGCTCGCCATCTGCTGATAGATAGTCGAGGAGAGGGTGCGCAGGGAATGAAGGACTGGGCGAGGCAGCTCTCATATCCATAGCTGATGCAGGCCGAGCTTTACTTTTTTTAGGTGAAGAGAGAAGATTGCGCAAACCATTGCGGAAACCGCTTGTTGAACCTGTATGTACATGCTTCGAGGATGGGGAAGCTGGAGTAACCGAATTCGGTCGAGGGAAGAGGTGGCGATCCTTGCTCGGGTCTTTTCGCACTCTAAAGGAGAGTGTAACTTCCAAGTTAGGATGCGCAATACTAGGAAGTGGACAGAGGAGCGATGAGATTAGGCACTTTCTTTCCTCAACAGATACTAGCTTGCTAGCTACTTACAGCTCAAACTCTTGTTGGATGTCAGTCTCGGACGACAGCCTGGATACGCCAGTAGTGACATGGTCTAAGCCATTGAATAGCTCGCAAGCGACGAACGTTGGTTCCACAGGCACGGGTAAATCTCTTCCAAATTTCAGCTTGCCAATCTTAACGAACAAGGCACCCGTGTTCCTAGCTTTACTTGCGCTAGCTTGCTTATATTCTCTAATTTGCGTTCGATGTTCGAACTGCCAAGATGGGCGACCCGATATCAGCATACATGCTTGATTTGTAGATTACAAACGAAAAGAGAGATTTGATGACTCACAATGTCAGACGGGCGTCGAATCTTTCTCCATGCGCCACCTGCATCCACATCACCAGCGTTACCGACAGTGGATATACGATGACTGGTCGAACCGTCGTACGCCAGTACGCCTCTAGACTGTTCTCTAACTCTATAGCCACGCTCGTGAAAATCGACAACATTATCCAGAGCCTGACCAAGTTGCTTGCTGAAGCCATTCTCCCTGTCCATTTTATTACTCTCTTCGCTTAGTTTCGAGCCTCCGGCACTGTTAGGGGCAGTTTGTGTTCGACGAGATCGACCTTGTGATGAGGCATCATCGCCCTTAGGAGTAAGAGGTGAAATATGATTCACTTCATCCGCTTGTTCGATACTATCTGTACTAACATCTCCAGCGGAAAGACTTCTCCGGTGCCTACTAGGCCCAGCACTAGCAGACAAGCCCTTCTTCGCATGCTTAGCTGCAAGAATAGCTTGCTCTCTCTGAGTGATAGCATCTTTCGTGCCCGAAGCAGAATAAGCTTGTGCCCAGTCGCCTTTGAGTGCATGTACAGCTTCTGCATTACCAGCCGCGGCCTCGCGGACCAGTCTGTCCAAAGCGGATTCAGGTTCTTCGGTAGGAGAAGGCTGAGGCGCGATCGCTCGGAAAGTAGGTAGCTGATCAGATGATATCTTCATAGGAGGAGGTGCGGGACGAGCAGAGATGGCCTTTTTTACTGCGCTTCTCGATGGACTTGCTAGTGCATCATCTGAAGACTGTCTTGAAGGCTGAGGTGGAAGTCTTGATGTAGTCGTGATTGATCCACCATGGGGAGGCGTAGAAGCGAGCGGGGCTTCTTGCAGGTGCGATAAAGCGGATGGTTTCCTTCTAAGCGAGTTGCGAACGTCTTCTGCTGTCAAGAAAGGTTTGGGAGACATGGATCTTTCAGGTACATCTGCAGGAGGTAATAATTCTTCCTTTTGATCTTGCAAAGTAGGCTTAAATGTGTTCCTAGCAGGGCTATTATAGCAATTTATACCAGGAGACCGTTTGAGGGACTCTTTTCGAGCTAGACCCATCTCCTTCAAGTCGAAAATCGAGTCAGCTCCTAAACCTAGATCAGGTAGAGAGAAGAGCGAATCGTCTGCAGTACTAGATTGGAAAAGGAAGGACTGTCTCCCCGTGGAATCGCCTCTTGATCTTTCGCTCATCCTGCTTGGTGATGCAGTTGGAGAAGATTCAGGGTTGACACCACCGATAACGGGAGGAGAAGGTAAAGGGCGTCTTGACAAGCTGCTATGCGTATTCAGAGGTTGTGGTGTGCCCAGAGCACTACTCATGTTCGATTCTGCACCCATAGATGAGTGAGGTGTGCGCATGCCAAATTCATCTTGTCGAAGCGGTGAGCCGAAAACATCTTCCAAGCGCCCTGGTCGTCCGGTCATGGATGCAGCCTCGACCTGATCAATAAGCTGTTGAATTTCGGCTTCACCGTCTCGTTCGTCGAAAGATGAGCCAGAATGGTCTGCTTCGGGTACCTCAATAACGCTCGCTTGCTCGGACATGAACGATGCATCTCGGGGTAGATGCTCGGATTGGACGGTGCTGTGAAGCGATCGACTGATAGTGGTCTCTGTTTCATCTTCGTCCGGACGGCTACCAATGGTAACGTGTGGTGCCTGATCGTAAAAGGCGTCTGGGTCCTCAGCACGTCCATGACCAAAGACATCTAAATCTTGCACACCATGTTGTCTGAGTATCTCCTGCACCTGAGCCTTTGTTTCCTCATCATCGTCGTCGTAAGAAGTATTATTACCATATTCCTCGTGTGGGTTATAGGAACCGGTGGAAGAGGAACGCCTTGAGGAAGTATCTCCATCTTCAGTCATGACATCATACTCGCAAACTTCTTCCATTTCGGCCCATTTAACACTTTTCTTTGATGCTTTCCGTTCCAAAGTATGTTCAGTCAATTGGAAAGGTAGTGCTTCATCATCATTGTAGTATTCTGATAGAATATCCTGTTCTTCTGCTTTTGCTCTTGGATCAGTGATTGACGGTTCCCTTGGGCCGAGCATATTCCTCCGCGGTAAAGCAAGAGCCGATGTAGTTTGAAGGGAGGGAAGGTGGCTTTGGAGAGGTGCGTCTTGGGCACCATTCTGACGGAGTGTGCTAGCTAGGCCCGGCGACAATGGACCGCCTTGAGACAAGAAAGGACTGTTGGAGACAGTAGCTCTGTTTCCCAGAGTAGCAACGCTTGGACGAGGCTTTCTCCCTGAGCGAGCTAGTGTCTCTGGGGCTGATTTTGCTCCATTGCCGAAGGATGTGCGCAGCTGAGGTAATACGTCAGCAGAAGAGACATCCGAGTCTGATCTTCCTCTTGTGATGTCCAATGCCCTCGGCTGCCCTAGGCTTTCCATCTCGGCATTGAACCGGGTTGCAGGCGAAACGTCAGGCTTGACTGCCTTCTCAAGTGGCTCAAGTGGCTTTCCGCCCACGCCCAGAACCTCGGACTCGTCGTCGGCATAGCTTGGATGTCTGTTCTCTACATCGCTGTTGCTTCTCCGATGGGCTGGCGGTCGTGGATGGCTTGACGAGAAGGTAGGCGGATGGCTTTGGAAGGGGGAGGTGCTGCTTGAAAACACCCCAAGCCCGTGCAGGCCACTCTGAGCTGGCGAAGGAGGATTGGCATTGCCATTCGGTTCTGTACCGTTCCGCCACGACGAGAAGCCCGAAGAAGGTGCGAACGGTCTGCGCGGCGCAGTTGCTGAACTCGCAGCCAGTGTCGCCGAAGCAGGCGAATAGTTGGCTCCGGTGGCGGACCGGGTATTGCCCCCCGTCAGGAAGGGCGAGTTGGAGACGGCCTTCTTGTCGAGCACCTTGAAGGAGCCGCTCGACTTGCGGGCACTCTCGGGCTGCGGGCTCTGGAACTGGCCGAGGATGTTCCCGAACGGAGACCCGGCATCGACGGGCGACATTGCAGCTGGATTGACGCTGCTGCTGCTCCAGCCGTTGGTCGAGCGGGTCTTGATCTGTTCCCGCGACAGGGCGGGCGACGGAGGGGCATTGTCTCGCGGACTGGCCAAATGCCTGCTGCCTGCAGCCATGCTTGCTGTGTGCGCCGGTCTGGTCCAGTTGGAGTGGTGCTGATCGTGTGCGGTGGTCATAAGTTCTCGTGTCTGGTGGACAGTCACTCAACTTTCTCAGCGGCGACGGCAAAGCTGGAAGCTCAAAGAGCGCGCACCACGGCCTGAAGCATGGACTGGACTCGGGTATTATGCTGCGGCCTTATGAAGCTCATCCAGAAAGCCTGTCTGCACCCTCCACGCTGGCTCCTGTGTCCTGTAAACAAAGTCGCCCCCGATCACCCGCAGGAAAAGCACAACACACCCAAAGCTTTACATGCGCGAAGTCCCTAGGAGCACGCCGCAGAAGCAGAGCTATACAGCGGTGTGTGTTGCCATCAGGGACGGACTTCGTGTGAGCTTCCTCGTTTGAGCGTGCTTGCAGGCATCAATGCATGATGGCGTGCTGCAGAAAGATTGCAAGGTCACGTGACCTCCCTATCCGACGCGTGCAGGCGGCATTGTAGCATATGTATGGTGGTGTGATGGCACCTACGAAAGAAGTCGATATGGAAGATTAACACCTTGCTCTTTCACTGAGGAGTCGCTCGCGTCCACGACATTATCAGCTTTGTCAGCACCACTCCAGCACGCTAGTGCCGGTCGGTACATCAACACCCGTGGAGTGGTCCTAGAATTGCAGCAGGTGCTAAAGTTAAAGGCCACTCTAAATCAGACATGATGACTTCCAGCCATTGACCCGTTCCTCGCTTCTCCAGTATTTGTGCAGAAGGTAGAATACGCCCAAGATCGCCAGCTTGTCCTCAGCATACAGGTTTTTCAACCTCATTCACAACGGTAATTACCTCAGAAGGCGTGGTAAGCTCGCATGACTTTGCTGTCGGACTCCCTTGAGAACATTGGCTGATTCTCGCCAGTTGTCATCCTTGTATCTTTGAACTCCTCGGGAACCTGCACATAGCCGATCAATGCACATGTCCAATGTTGGGCGATCTCCGATGCTGTATCTGCAATTTCCGACATTCTCCCCATGCTGCCCTTTGCCATAAGTGTTGGTATCTGTACTTCACCGTGTATACTGCAGCAGGCCAAAGCATAATGGCATGCCCATTAGCGTATCTCCGACAGCGAATTATTGCCACTGAAGGAACTGGAAATTGCATCTGGGTTTTTGATAGAATGCGATTTCCTTTGGCAACCTGTTGGAAGCTGCATTTGCAGGTGTGGGGAAATGCATGCAGGAATGCCACCGAAAAGAGGAAGATGAGGTTGACCGGCATTGAAACTGTTTGCTCTGTAGTGTAGTGGCTTAGTCCGGAACTTAGTCTAGCTTGGGCACCTTCCGAAGCTCGTCGAGGACTGCAACTCTTCGTTCATGGTCGACTTGCGGTATATGGAGCTCGAAAGAAGCCATCACAGGCTTGTGATCCGACATCCGCATGTCCATAGCCGAGGTATAGGATCTGCAAGAGACCTTGACCTGCTCGGCCGAGTCGTGCTCTGGCTCCCTCGCCTTGCCATTGTACCACAAGACCCTATCCGTCCACGCTGGTTTGCGTTCCTTTTCGCTCGAATCGTAAGAATCTGTCCCTTTGTCGTATTTATACGTAGGTTGGAAGTCTATATCGGCTTCATGGAAGCCTTCGAAAGCATGAGCAAGAGGTTGTAATGCCCCCGCTATCTTAGTCGTTGGGTTTTGCACCTTTTTGAGCTGATCATGCTGTAGAAGTTCTTGATATGCTTTCTTTTCGAGAAGAGCTTTGTTTTCGGACATATCGAGATCCAAACGATAGTTCAGGTCTCCAAAGAAGAATAGAACGTCGCTGTCAAAGATAGTAGGGTAGAAGCGTCCGTCTGGTTGGGAACCATCGTCTGCTTTGTCGGTGGCCAACCGCTCGGCAGGCGGGAAGATCATCCTTGTACAGATATCTTTGTAATCTGCATTTCTGCGCTCAACACTGTCTTGGAACGCCGCTAGGTGTGCAGATACGAAGCAGAGGGACTTGTTGTCATAGACAGTCAAACGGATCCCACAGGCCCCTTTGTTGCCTGCAAACCCAGCCCAACCTGTCATTACGCTTGTACTGGTCACATTGCTGATAATCCCTCTTTTCACCAGGGACGCATCTGCGAAGCAGGCAATGTACATGCCTGCTAACTGTTTCATCTCCACACATTGGTAGCCTTTCTTCGATTCGCCATCGGCTCCGTTGTTCAAGCATGCGAGGATACCAGTCACCCAAGCGTGTCCGACTGTTGTATCGTGGCGAACCATCAAGACTTCAGGTCTCAGATCCATCTCCTGTAGCCTACATTCGCGTATCAGTCCACCAAACCGGGTTGAGCTGCAATCGTATGCATTCCAAGACACTTACCCAACGACCAGGATGTCCGGCTGCTCTTCGGGTTTCAACCAGGTGGATAAACTTTGCTCGGGTTCATAAAATTGACCATTTGCGTTAAAGGTGGCTACATGAACTCTGTATGTATGGCGATTCAGTGATAATGTACACGAGCAATCTGACTCTGACAGTAGCGTTACCTCAGATGTTGCACCTTGACAAACTCTTCGCGGTGAGCGCTGAGCTTGGACTGCATTTCTTCATCCAAATCATCTTCAAAGATCTTCTGAGCTCGAGGCCTTGGAGGCAAAGCCGGAGGCGAAGCCAAAGCCGGTACACCAGTTCCCGCGCCCAGGAATGAGAAGGATCCGAGGGTGCTTGAAAGCGACGGTGGAAGTCCTTCCAACGCTTTTGTACCGTATGATGCCAGCATAGAAGAGAAGCTCTCCTGCTTGCGGGGCACTACATATTGACGAGGGTGCCCATCCGGTCTTGTGATGCTATAAGCTGCCAACCATTCGTGAGAAGGCGATGTGCTATTTGCGGTGTAATGATATCTCCCTGAGGATGAGGATAGTCAGATCAGCTACTGAAGAAGTAGATTTACTTAGAATGATGTTATGGTTTACCTGCTATATCGGCTAGTCTTTTCGTCTCTTGCATCAAATCACCCAGGCTAGCGATGTCATCCGTTACTGCCGTAAGTGTACAAAGACCTTGATTGGATGAGAACTTGACTGCGAAGGCTAACAATCACATGGTAATGTCTTAGCTCGAATCTGCGTTAGGCTATGCCAATGCTCACAAGCTTGCATCGGCTTTCCAGCTGCTTCCAGTACGGATGAGTTGCCCAAGATGCCATCGTGATATTGTTCTATAGTAAAGGTATAGTCGGAGAAGATAGGAAGGATACCAGTGACCTTTCCGGATACAGCGCTCTTCTGAACTGTAAACTCAGGAAAACAAGTTCAGTTTGGTTACTTGAAACCTCCCAAGCGCCTGCACGGCGGGAAAGACCCCTGACGAAGGTACACTAACCTTCTACGGCGAGAAGAGCAGCTTGTTCTGCATCATTGTCGTTTTGAACGTTGCTGATAACTGCAAGATACGTCTTGGCATCAGGCGTCTGGCTCTTGCATCTTGCCGCTATCTTGATAACCTCGGAAGGTTGCAAGTGGGCCTGCACAACCTCGCTGGTCACGTTACGACATCAGGAACCCATCTCGTCACAGTGCACATTGTATGTCTCGTACTAGATGTCCACAGTTGGGCTTTGGGCTGTCATGTCATCAGGTACTTTGGAAGTTGACTTCCGTCTGAAATGTGAGCAACTAGTGGCGGAACGTATCGTCAAGGCTGTATGGCCGTGGTCGACGTATCCCCTGAGACAACTTGCATCTGGACAACAGATAGTGATATAGCTGCAACCACATCTGACCTTGACTGGCAAGAGTCTGTTCTGCGTGAATCCCATAGCGTGAAGCCAGGCACTTGAGGAGAACTGGGAAGCCAACTTCGAGGCAACAGGGGAACTACTAGCAAGAGCGACTAGAAGGCGAAGGAGGCAGCATGGCTTTTCCAGACATGCATACAAGGTTCGACCTTGATACGTAAGCTGTCCCCTGTGCACGCTTCAGACAAAAGACCTTACTTGGCTCACGAACGAACCGCTTCCTGTTGCAGATGTATTGCGACACTTGCGCAAAAGCAACTGTTAGGAGAAGCCCTCATCAAGGAGATATGCGAAAAGACAAAGGAGTAAGCTGAGCTTCCTGCAACATACAAGGAGCCGAATGTCAGCGAATACTGATTTGGTTGATCTTGCTGCAGACTCCTCATGCGCGAGAGCAATGTCGTGCATATATCCGCGCCAGTAACGGTAGTCGGTGATATTCACGGGTGAGGGCAGCATAGAGATCAGACTGCAAGCAACCCTAACCAACATATCCTACTGTTCAGTCAATTCTACGATCTTATCGAGATATTCCGGATAGGTGGCTATTGTCCGCACACAAACTACCTCTTCTTGGGTGAGAAAGTCTGGGTGTCCCCTACATCCGGTGCCTCGGAACTTACCGTCCTCCTTGTTCTTTCTAGGCGACTACGTCGACCGAGGCTTGTTCAGTGTTGAGACGATCTCGCTACTCACGTGCCTGAAGCTGCGCTATCCCGACCGAGTCCAACTGATACGAGGGAATCATGAAAGCAGAGCAGTTACTCAGACCTATGGCTTCTACACCGAATGCACACGGAAATACGGTTCGGCAAATGTGTGGAACTACTTTACGGATATGTTCGACTTCTTGACGTTGAGTGTTGTTATCGATGACAAGATATTCTGTGTGCACGGCGGGTTGTCACCGTCGGTACATGGGATAGACCAGATCAAGATCATAGACCGCTTTCGAGGTATGTGACGCACCTTCTGGGCCTCTGCTTATGCTGATCTCACGAGCTGCTACAGAAATTCCCCATGAGGGTCCAATGGCAGATTTAGTATGGTCAGATCCGGATCCCGACAAAGAAGAGTTTGCGATATCACCGCGAGGTGCTGGTTACACCTTTGGTGCTCAAGTGGTCAAAAAGTTCCTCGAAGTAAACAATATGAATCATATTCTTCGCGCACATCAGCTTTGTATGGAAGGCTTCAGCGTGATGTACGATGATCGATTGTCCACAGTCTGGTCAGCGCCCAATTACTGCTATAGATGTGGTAATATGGCGAGTATACTGGAAGTTGGCCCAGGTGGCACAAAACATTTCAACGTGTTCGACGCAGCGCCTGAAAATGAGCGAGATGGACCAAAAGAGCAAGCAGCCGCACAGCAAAGCGGCATCGTTAGGGTGAGATAATTATCTCTACTCAGACTCGGCCACATTGCTAACGCCCCAGCTTGCAGCAACCCGACTATTTTCTGTAGGACGTTCGTTTATCTAGATCGCAAGAATACCATTTGACCGTAAGCAGCACGTTATGTGCAAGCTGTAGCATGCCTTTTCAGACCTATCATGAGCCGTTTCCTAGGCTCTCTCTGCAGTTCGTTGTTAGTATATACCGTAATCCTTCGTGTCGCAAAGTCTTTCCGAGCACTAGCTTGTACTGTAAAGTTTTCCGAAGTCTATCTACCTATCTACACCATATGCCGAGTTTACTCTATAGTAAGGATCAAGGTAACACAGCATACTTCTGGAGATTGGGAGTCAAAGCGTCCCACAGGCCTTTCTCAGCAAGCCATTTCTTGCTGAACAGTCTGTTCTGATATCTATATGCGCCATCGCAAATAATAGTGACGACCTTGCTCTTTGGCCCTAGCATTCTTGCCATTTGGACTGCTGCTACGACGTTTAGCGCTGATGAAGCTCCGATGTACAGTCCCTCTTCGTCGAGCATGCGGTAAACCATGCTGATGGTAGCTTCATCGGGTATGAACATAGAGCTACGGCAGCGCAGAATTAGTTCATGTCACAGGAACATGCGTGTGGCGAGCTTACTCGTCCATGAGGTGGATGTCCGGCTGAAGATTGCGTGTCACGCGGCCTTGGCCAATACCTGAGGTAAGGAAAAACATAATGAGCCTCGAAACGGCTAGACCTGAAACCGGACGTACCCTCTGTAATTGAGCTGCCTTTCCTCTCGCCGAGCTCTTTGAAGCCGGACTGCACATGCCCGAATAACACCGACCCGGGAGGATCCGCTAAGAAGCATTTCACTCTTCCATTGCTCTGTTCTTTCAGGAAGCGGGTCGTGCCAGCAAGTGTACCGCCTGTACCCGTTGCGCAAGTGAAACCATCAAGGTCCTTGCCATCGTTAGTTTGCGACCATATCTCCGGCCCTGTGCTTTCAATATGTGCTTGTCTATTTGCTGTATTATCGAATTGATCTGTCCAGTAGGCGTTCTCGAGTCTTTCGGCATGTCGCTGTGCCTCTAGAGAGAAATTGTCAAATCAGGCCATTTTCCAATMCCCATMCCTGCCACTCACGATGATTGTAGTTCTCGGGGTTCTCGTAAGCAACAGCTAGCGGGAAACTTGGTAAGGAACCATCAAAATTTTGCCAAAGTGGTACTATTTACCTGGCACTGGGTGCACTTCAGCCCCAAGCATTCTTAACAGGTCGATTTTCTCTTGACTTTGTGTCTGTAGAACACGTCAACTCCATCATGAAACGGATTGTATAATGTTGCTGCATACATTAGGCATGTAGATCACGCACTTGTAGCCGCGAGACCGGCATACGTGAGCAAGTCCTGGAATGAGTTGGCTTAGCGCAAGTGACAATTGGCGACGTAATATGAAAGCTCACCGATACCAGTATTTCCAGCCGTGCCTTCTACTATAGTGCCTCCTGGTCTGATCTTGCCTGTATACTAGGTGGTCAGCATTGTTTTGTATTCCTACGAGCGCCACTGGCGTACCTCTGGCTTCGGCATCCTTCACTACCCATAAGGCCGCCCTATCCTTGACGGATCCTCCAGGATTCATGAACTCCGCCTGTGTAACAGAGTCAGTGAGGATTCTCAGAGGGCTTTGTTGAAAAGCCTCAGATGGCAAACCTCACCTTTCCCATAATCTCACAGCCCGTCTCTTCCGATAGACCTTTGAGTCGGATCTACAGACCGAGGAAAGGTCCCGGGTGAGATTGCAGGATGTATGACGGTCATTCTGGTTATGAATCCTACCAAAGGTGTATTGCCGACTGCTCCAGAGAAGCCGTCAACAGGCTTCGCATGGGCGGCTGCAACAGCGGACATTGACCGAACTTGTGCAAGCTGCCACAACTGTCCAGTCCTGACGGGCGGCAGAGCACGAGCTCGTGCCTGCTGCACAAGTGACGCTGCTGACTTCTTCATGACGATTGACGCTGAAGCTGAAGAGAAAAGTAGAGCCGGGAGCTTGCCGCTTTGTGGAACCGATCACGTCCTGAAGACGTGATTATCTTCTCGCCTGCTCGCCTCTCGTACCTTGCAAACTAGTTAAGCATAGTTGCATGTATAGTTTATTCGCGGCAGACTTCATCGTAATGTGTGTGTCAGAGACAGTCAAATCAAGTCCTCCCATTACTGGAAGTTTTTTTTTTTTACAATGCACTACTGTAAAGTGGACTCTTAACAATGCTTAGTAGATCACACAACACCAAATCAACTGATACATCAAAAGAAACAAAAAACCCGGCGATTGGAACGCCTTCACCAAGGCAGAATATCCTCCACCAGGTCTATCTGCACCCTCGGCATTTTGCTAACGTTGGGGAGGATGTTGGCGTGGTAGCTCTCGAAGTACTGGGCAGCAAAGCCTGACCGCGCCCTTTTGCAAGTGTAATTGTCGACACAGTTGTAGAGTTGGGACTGCTTATCTTGCTTGTGCTAGTGGGCCTATTCGTCGTTGTGGGCTTGCTGGTGATTGAAGGTTTGCTGGTAGTAACGGGTTTATTCGTAGTAGTTGGTTTGCTCGTAGTCGCAGGCTTGCTCGTAGTGGTAGGTTTTGCGGTCGTCGTGAAGCGGCTACTTGTTGAAGTTCTGGACGTCGTCGTTATCGGAGCTGTGCGGCTAGTTGATGTAGTTCTGGTCAAAGTTGAAGTTGTAGTGATTCTAGTGCTCGTGCTAGTAGTAACGGGTGGCAGTCTTGTTTGACAAAGGTTGCCGTACTTTCTTTCCGCTGGATTCTTCGGAATCCAACCATACTCAACACCTTTCATGTAACTCCATTCATCTGCGCGTTCAGTTTTCCAAACCCACTGTATCCAACCAATGCCCCGTTCATACACATTAGCTTGCGTCTGTTGCCGAAATAATGTCAATATCACTCTTTCAGCACAGCAATACATCGCTCCACTCACTTCCCAGTACTGCCGCATGAAGACCTTCACATCGTCTGGAAAGTTTGCAGCATTGCCTGTCATATTTGCGCAGCTACCGATAGGTGTAGACCCGAGCGCAGTCCCATCATACATCGATGAACCCCTTTCCCCAAGAACTGTTTTGCTACCGGCACAATCCGTTATAGCAGGCGTCCATTCTCCACTATAAGTCCAGAGCGAGCCGCCCGTCATCGACTGGGAAAAGGCGCAGATGCCGTCTATGCGTTGTTGATTAGTCCACCGTAGCTGCTCTGGTGTGAAGATCGAGTAGTAGTGCGTATCAAGTGCAACGTTATACCAGCCAGTGCTGGGCATGAAGCCTTGCCAGTAAGTGGCCGGGTCTTGGAAGGCATCGTGCAAGCTGCAGTGGTTACGTTAGATCTCGCCCGACGTAGCTACGCAGCTGGCCGCTCACCTGAGTAGGGTATCCGCCTGTTGTGCTGTACCATAAGGGTAGCGAAGTGCACCATAGCTATCATAGTAGTATTGCTTCGTTACATCCAGGACTTCCTGGCCCAAAAAGCCCGCTGGCTCGTTGATAGCTTGGATTGAGGTGACCGTATCTTTGTATGTTGGGTTCACAACGAAGTCATCGATGAGAATCTTGAGAGCTTGCCGCGTTCGCTGAACATTAACGGGGCTAGTGTGCCATGCAACAGGACCTCTACGCCCGGAACTGTTTATGTGCGTCAGCAAGGTATCGATACGGTATATGGAACGTCCGAATGCCTACTTATCGAACCCATTCTGACTGCCAGGGGCACCGTGAAGATCTAAGACTACTTTCAAGCCATACTTTTGGCACCAGCCGACCGCCCTCTTCAGATATGGGTAGGCTCCGACAGGATACGGCTCCGTTGAGTTCTTATTGAGAGACCAATATCCTATGGGTATGCGCACGTGATTCAAGCCGTAGGACCTGATCAAAGCGATATCGTTTTCGGTGATATAGGTATCCCTACGTTCATTTGAATATCGACTTTTTTAGATAGTGAGAGACATTGTTAATGGCTCGCAGACGTACCAGTGACTCTTGAGCCGTGTGGCGGCCCCCGACGATCCGTACTTCAGTCCATAGGTGTACTCGTCCACTACATTCTGGTCGCCGGTGGCTAGAAAGATGCCGGGAGTGAGGAAAGGTTCGAGGAGTAGCCATCCTCCCAGACTAACGCCTCGAATCTTGGTATTGCCATAATCGAAGGCGAGGGCTTGTACTGAAAGGACGTGTAGGAGCAGGCCGGCGAGAGCAGCAGCTATGCCGTTTTTATGTGTTAAGGCTACCATTGGGATGACGGCGCACTAAGGTTATTCTCCGACAGGCAGAAGTCAGCAAAAATGCCGTGAAAGGAGGAGAGGTGGATTCATCAGTAGCACCAGGACGAGTAAATCTGCTGTAGCTTCCGTCGACCGTGTGTCCTATTTTCATTGTTGTCAGAACTAAATGCCTGCATGATTGCCAATGATCGAGCCAGAGCTTCGCATAATAAGGTCGGCATATCTCCGAATTGTGGGAGGGTCGGCGCGGCATCCGGAGACAGCCATAACATTAGCATCACGCAGCAGTTACCGCTACCATACCACGCCGCCCGGCAATCATTGGCAAAGACCTTCGATTGGGAGCCGTTCCCTCGTTGCGGCCTTTCTATCGCACAGCGGATCCCCATTCTCAAGCTTGGTTTTTACGCCGAGCATAGTGCAACAAGTTAGGCAGTACCGCTTTGTGGCCCGTCGCTACACACCCGACAGTATTTGTTGCACACTGTAGAATCGATCCTTCGGCCCGTTGCGATGGCCTTTGTCTAGTTGTGTAGATTCTTCAAAGCGTCAACCGCGGCCGAAGTCCCGATAAACAAGGTCACGTGATCGGGTCCTGCGAAAGATGCGCGATCTGTTCAACGAGCTGATGGACTAGTATACCTCTGTAGTGGGAGGGAAGGATTCGGCGCAAGAAAACCGTTATCTACTTCTTCGTACAAAGCATTCAAGGACAGAATGGCTGGACAAGCGGTAGGTCTTCAAACCGAGGACCGTTTGCCGCTTGCCTTCCAGCGTTATAGTATATCGTAGTTTGTAGTGGCCTTCACGGCTGGAACTGATGCTGTCCGAACAGATCCCGATCCGAGCGACACGATGATTCACCCTTGCATACCCAGATCCCCAGATTTGGCTGAACCCATATATGTCGAAAGGGCTGGACATGGCCTTCTTTGAGACGGCGATTTCAAGGCTTCAAGGGTCACTGTTGCTGACTGGACGAACGATGCACAAGTTCCACCTCCGCGGCGACGGCGGAGCATCAGTATGCTGAACAGTTATGATAAGTTTGCTTGTATCGTGCACTCTCGCGAGCAGGATGTACAGGTAACAGTCAATCTCATTTGTGCGTATAATGTGACCGCATCCATCAACGCGATCGGGATTTCTATTATCGAGTGCCACCGTCGCTTCTGTAATCTGATAACCTGGTGCAGAGCCAACAACTGTTTTGTTATGGAAAACGCTCTGTCTTTACTTACGTATCTCATATGGGATCTGGCTCTTCCGCATTTACCGAGCATAAGAGTCTTTTCACTAGGCATACCGCTGTTCCTGCAAGGTTGGCTGCTTGTCGTTCAACAATCGCATACAACTCGGCTGTTGCGAAGAGCCCTGGTACCAATCGGTATCTACTACGCATATACCGTCACTCTCTATGACTTTGAGCCCCGTATACCTTTCAGAGCGTAAGTCTCGACCTTTCTTTGCCAGGACCACATGGTACACGCAATACTGATAATGCTGTCGCCACCAGCTTCAACTTTATCAAAAACGTAGCTTTTCCAGTCGGGGTTGCAAAGACCTTAGAGTTGGGCTTCCTGTACGACAGATACAGATGGATCGGCTATGATGAAGCGTACAAAGGCACTTCATCTCCCAGTGATGCAAACAAGGATGCAAAATACAGCAGTCAACCTGATCCGCCATCATTCGGCAGTACGAAAGCTATAAGAGACACTTTCTTCCTTATGGTCAGCCACCGCGGCCATGGCTGGAACTGGGGTATCAAAGGCGACTTGATACCTGCGCCTTTACCTCAAGATACATTTCTAAAGAGTGCTTTACTCGTCCACGTACGCGCGCACCTCCTGCTTGTATTGGCAATCTCAGCTATTCAGTATAGCAGATTTCCCCAAAACACAGACGATTTCCTTCAAGGGTTAGGCATTCCTGTCTTTCCTGGCAGCACAGTGGTTTCTGATGCGATAGTCGCTATCATCTTCGGCACAGCAGTCTGGAATTTCCTAGATCTGGCCTACATGGAGGTGGTCATTGCTGCTTACTTCGTGCAGGCCCTTGCGATGAGGATCCTGCCAGCTGGCCTCAAACCTGCTCACTTTGACAGCCGAGCCTGGCCCGCATTGCTGCAGAACCCGCTACGATCTGCGTGCTTGGCCGATTGGTGGACTTATCGTTGGCATAGGTAGGTTTGCATCGCGGCTAGACTGGACTAGCTTTTTGTAGCTGTGCAGAGAATTTGACGGATCGTGTTCCAGTATACTACGTCGCGAATTTGTTATCATTGGTTTCAGGCCGGCGAGATACCTTACTCAGTGGCTCGGCAAGGACGTAGCGCTTTCTTTCGGTGTTCTGGGAGCCTTTGCAGCCTCTGGCGTACTACACGAAGTCGGTGGGTCAATTACCCTAACTCCATCTTAACGGTTGTGAAGAACATGGATAGAAGCACGAACTAACATATCGGCTGGCGCGACGTGGATTGCAGCATTATATGCTGCCACCTCCGAACTTCCTCTAGATACACGACTTCCTTCTATGCGATTCTTCATGACACAAGGTCTAGGCCTCGTAGCTGAACAGGTCTTCACGCGCAAAACAGGAAGAGAAATCGGTGGGTGGCCTGGTCGATTTTGGCTCTTACTGGTCCTGGGCTTGCCAGGAGCAGAGGTTACAAAAGCTTGGTAAGGTGGTCCTGGAAAACACTCGCTTATATCGAGAGCTTATTCATGATTTGTCATTTAGGTTGAGTCGGGGACTGATAGATTATCAGCCTACACCCGAGACTTGGGTGAGCACATTGTCTGAAGGATGCTAAAGCTTTGCTTGCTAAACCTTGGTTGATGTCCGAACGACAGGAATGGTGGCGATGGACAATACCCGCTTTGATCTACCTTCCCAGACTGCAATGAACAAAGTCCGACTGTGGTCGACTTGATGAGATGACTAGAAACCTCGAATTAGACAGCATTAGAAGCCAGCATCTTCACGTGTAGTATATTGGCCCTCATCGGGGGTAACACTCGACATCAGGGGAAGCGAAGTTTCGGTTCTCCTTGGAGCGCCTTCCTACCAGCTTGTGATTTCGCATAGGGGAAGCGTGATTCAGGAGAACAGCAGGAGGGGAGAGCCTCCGGCGTCAATTCCGGAGAAACATCTAGGCAAGTTCACCCCAATGTCCTTATCTTGCAAGTAGCAAAGGTGCAAGTGATGTATCCAGTGCAAAGAGAATCGAAAGACTACTTTCATGATTGCCTGACAAAGCTGCAGGAGACCATCTTGATGAAAGTGTTAATAGTAGTAGCCTTGCACATGTTCTATAACAGTACAAGATAGTGAAAATGTCCTCTAATGGTATGGCTAAGCAGCGAAACAACGAGGAAAACGGAGAAAGCTGAAACGTAACGTGAATGAATGCAAGTCACTGCCGTAATCGTAACTAATGCCTGTCGCACAAAGGTGAGTTTGGTATCCTGGCATCGCAAGCTGCGTATGTCTTTATTGTTACATCCTTGTATATGATTGTCGTTAAGTACCATCGCTCCAAACAAGACGGTGGGGCACAGCCACTGATGGGAAGGACTGCTGGACTGATGCCGTTGAATCGAGTTGCCTCTCATACAGCTGTGGTATTCTACTATGCACTCGAAGCCATAGCGTCAACGAACCTGCTCAATCGGTCATGACCCTCACTTGAGTACCATTGCGGAAGCGCGGGTGGACCCAAGGAGAAGCTGCTGAAACAAGCCGGTTGCCGAGGCTTCTGTCTTCATCTGAAGCATATATATAAGGCCGGTTCTTTGCCCGTTGTCGCTCAATTCAATGGCGACACCTGTCTTGCCCACGCGTTCTACCCCGTCCTCAAGAACAATAGTCGATATAAGAACTGTTTTATCCTCGACAACCAGCTGTTTGCGATTGCCTGGTGATTGCAGATAGAGCTTTAATTTCGCGGTTCCTAAGCTCTTCCACTGATTTTTGCCGGACTGTACGAATACCTTGCACTTCATCTGTGCAGCGAGCTGGTTCGTTACCGGTCCTTCAAGGTGGGGACTTGTGGGGGGCGAAATGTCCGTATCTTCGTTATTAACGTAGCCACTATTCATTCTGCTAGTCGGTAAAGAGCGGACTCCACCCTGTGTTGGCATTGACTGGCCTCTTAAAGACTCTTTCAGGACAGCCGAAGGCATACGGTAATGATCGACACGCAAGCCTTCAGCAGACCTTGAGCGATGAATCATGCCATTCGAACCACTAGCTGTCATGCCTGCTTGTGATCTGCTTGGAGACAGCAGCCCGCCGTTGCGCATGTCGGGTTGCGTCCCAAATTCCCCCGGGCCCATGCCAGGCTGCGAATTGTAGTCTCCCGCTCCTTGTTGCATGCCGTGTTCCAGACGACGAGTAGCCCCTTGAGCAGCTTGCCAGTCATGCTCAGCATACTGTTCCTTCATAGGTAACGGAGGTATTGGCGAAGGTGTTGTCGAGCTAGCGGGACCACTTGAGCGCGAGGAAAGTGATCCGACTGAGCGCATAGAGGGTGCCTTATGTGCACCGTCGCTGCGTGGCGGTGGTGGAGGCATATTGCCATACTGATTTGGGGGATAATTTTCGTTGTACTGACCATATTGCTGTTGCTGGTGAGGTGAAGGATAAGAATCGTGCTGCGGATGATTGCGATAATGGCCTTGCTGTAAGCCGTTTTGTTGGTTTGGCAAAGGACGGTGAAGCGAAGGCTGAGATGAGCTCTGCTGCATTGGTGAGGGAAGAGCTCGCATATTAGGGGATTGGGATTGCGTAGCGCCTGGCCCAGGTGGGGAAAAGCCCAAGCTCGCTTGACTTCTAGAGGGTAGCGGCAGCGGTCCTTGCCGTCCAGGGCCCCGATACTGCTGCTGCTGCTGCTGCTGTTGCTGTTGAGGACCGGAAGACATCGGCGTCAGGTGCTCGGGTGATTGCACGCGCTGTGCTGACAGATCCTGGGTTTGGAGGGGCGGCAGTGGGCGCTGCTGCATAGGTATGGCATTTTGCTCCTGGGGAGTGGGCGCCCTGCTCGAATGCGGCGATGGTGAAGTGGAAGGGAAATAGGAAGTAGAAGCGGAAGGCGGAAGTGGAGGTAGGGAAGAGGGATTGCCGTCTGGACTCGGGCCAGTTTGTGTAGATACTGGTGTATTTCTTCCTCCAGCTGAGAGTGAAGCAGCTGTAAATGGGCTGATAGATCGGTTGACGTCTGTATTGACGCGAAGAGCTCCGGCTCCTCCTCCAAAGTTAATCGCCTCTTGGAATGCTTCCAACCATTCGTCTCGTTTTTCTCTCGATTTGGCAAAAACCGTCATCCGCTCCTTGCGCATGATATCTATCTCGAAAGCCGTCTCCGTGGCAGTAGGATCCTGTGACCGATGGGCCCGAAGATGCTTGGTCGCTAGTGGTGGATACATCAGCCAGAATTCGGCATATGGGTTCATCCTGTTGGACTCGTTTGCGGGAGATGGAATGCGCTCGCAAAGCAGGAAGAGGTCAGTGAGGAGATAAATGACGGCGGACGGCGTGAAAACCTCTTGCTGCTGCGGGGAGGAAGCGGGAACCAAAGAGACTTGAACATCGCCTGCTAGACGAATTGAGCGTTGATAAGGAAGGTTAGGAGGGTTCATCTGCAATTTGCATTTCTGTAACGGCAGACTTAGTCAATTGAGAGCGTGGCATCAACACTGGAAGTTGCACGTACCTTCGGCTTCATTGTGAAAATATCAAGGGTTCTCGATGTGTCAAGCCGTCTTTCAAGATCCATTAACACGCTGGCGTCGCCGCCTGACAATGAACCTGAAGTAAGTGCGGTACTAGCATTGCTGGCTGTTGTTTGCCCGGAAGACCGCTCCACTGAAGAAAGCGAAGCCGCTGAGACATTGCCTTCCGAAGGAGGGCGAGACGTGTTGACAGAAAGGGGTTGAAGGGAGGTTTTGCTCGATGTGGAAGAATGCGCGATTGAGAGGTGTGGTAGATGACCCTTCGGGGATTGGGAAGGTTGGGACTGCGGATGTTGTGCTGCTGGTTGAGGCATCGCAGTGGATTGCTGTTGAGCTTGGTGCTGACCTTGCTGTTCATGGCTACTCCTGCCGCCGGTTTTTGGGGGTGACGGAACACTCGCGGACAATGCAGGTGGCGGAGGAACGCTGGTCGCGTTTTCAGCGTCGTCGGTTACTCTCCTCTCGCCGGACTCCCTGCTCATTTCAAGCAGCCAATCCAATTTCTCGTTCGCTCCGACTAATAGATTATGGTCACTCTTCCCAGGTTGGGTAGATCTCAGAAGTTTGCTATACAGTCTTTTGTAATATTGCAGTCTGTCTAATGGCAAGGAGAAGAGAGCATCTAGCGTTGGATAGTTATGTAACTGCGAAGGGTCGTCATCGGAATGGCTTCGGGTCGTGGATAATGGAGGTAACGACTGCAGGATTGGGAGAAGATTGGAGTTGCTTTGTACAGGAGGATAGTTGTCGAAGTCGCCTTGGTAAGCATTGACGTATTTCGTGTACGCAGGCTCGAGATCGTCGATCTATAAGGCGGATGCAGAAATTATGGGCAGAACATGAATATATAAGCAATGGATACGGTGCATGTCCATCTAGAGGTCGAAACAGGGTGGAAATCCACGTACCCAGCGCATCAGGAGATCGCCCAGAGCTTTCGGACTCGAAGGATTAGGACCGATATCATTGAGCTTAGCGAGAAACTGCTTGTCTATTCGATAAACAGCTTCGACAGCACGAAACATCTTATCCAAGGCCGGGGGTGGGAAGTTGGAGCGCGACCATGCAGCTGCCACTTTCTGTGCATACGCAAAAGATAAAGCAGTCAGGACAGGCACATTTCTATGCCAGCCTACATAAGGACCTGTTGTTTCAATACATACCTTTATCACTAGGCCCAAATCATCGACATAACCCTTCTCAGTTTCTATAAGATCGATGAGAGGATTGCGCGACCTGGCATTTGTAGTAGCAGCCGGAGCAGCGGATGTAGGCGTAACAGTTGGGTTTGAGCCCCTCGTCGGCGGCATACTTGAACCTGCTTGTGCGTCTAAGCCGTGGCCATAGGGCTGGTGCTGTCCGGAATGCTGGGGCGGCGGCGAGCTCAGGTTCTGCATTCTATTCGCAAGTGATGCTGCTTTGGATGGGCTGCCTCGGCCATTGGGAGACGCCTGGTCATTCCTCAGTCTCTCGATGCCATTCGTGCTGCTACCTGAAGCATGTGCGTTGGCCCATCCTCCATAGCTGTTGCTGCTACTTGAAGCAATTGTTGCCTCGTCTAGGCTCTGCTGGAGGTCGCGAACGTGGAATGCTCCGCCGTGAGCGTTGTGCGACGAGGAGGACGATGGTAAAGGCTGAGCCCGTGCCTGGTACGGACTCTGCAGATGTGGATGCTGCATCTTGTCCATGCTAGCACTGCTTCCCTGTAGAGGATATGTGCCAGATGCTGCCGCTAGGGCTCTGAGCCTGCCGGGATGGGGAGGCTGTAGGCTCCTGAGAACGATGCTGACGCTGCTACACTTGCATAGAGAGCAGCGAGCAACGGTGGGCAGTCCCCCAGCTGGTACTTCGCCTTCTTTCGTGGTTCTACTGTCCGGTGCGCTTAGTCGCAGAACCGAAAGTCTTGTTGGCGGATAGTCGGTGCGTTCTCGTTGTGGCTGTCGAGGCCATTCGAAAGCGGATGTACGATGTCACAATAAGAGCACGAGAAGCACTTCTTGCTGTGTCTCCAAGTGTATAGCTGTCGATTCCACCTCCGCCCCTGTATATCGTGCTGTATCAACTCCGCCTCTATACCTGCCCGGCGAGCACGCGCCGCTGGCTGATTCCGGTACGCTGGCGGATCTTGCAAGGCCCCGGCCAGTCAGATCTGTCGCTGGGCTGATCTCTACTCCACCTCGTTGATGTTGATGTGATCTGTTGCCTCGTCAAGCTACGCCGGCTGCTCAGCACACAATGTTTCGCTGCCACTTGTCGATTGCTGCCTGCCTGGAATGCAGGTGACTTGTGGCAGCCTGCTGTGTTTTGGGGCACTCGGTCACTTTCTTTCCAGCCGGACGGGAGTGCGTGACAAGGCGATCAACAATGGATGGTATGGTAGGTATCATAGCATAGCCGTGACTGCAGCAAACATGAATGAACTAAAGACAACAAAAATGCCATCCTACATATCATATATCATGTGCCGCTTGGGTGTTATAGAAAGCAGATGCTGATCAGCTGCACAGGCCGGGAATATATCATAGACCGCCTCCAGAAGGTCGAACGGACAGACAGCTTCTCAGAAACACAGGGCTTTCCGCACGTATCCTGTCAAGCTCTCTGTGACATGGTGACACACTCGCAAGATCTGCATGCATCTGCCAAGTCTTTATGTGTACATATCTGGCCTATGACAGTCAAGCTGATTACACTGTTTACTGAGCGAGGCAAGCCGAAAAACGCGTTTAGACGAGATGAGGCCGGCATCGAGATGTGCAGGCGTAAATGGTTTTTCTGCATACTACATCATAGTACGATAGTACAATGAAAGTATATACAAGTGAAAAGAACCTTGCTTGCAGTTCTCGGATCTGCAGCTTGCTTGTGGAATCGGACCGTAACTTGTGTCATTGTAGCTCGATCGATCTGTACGGACAAGTGATGGACATGATTCCGCAAAGATCTAATCATGACAGTCATGCAAATCATTGAAGTACCCCTTCCATGAGTCTTTCCCTCCCTTCCCTCCACCGTAACTCACCAGACGAGAAGATACTCCAAAATGGCAGACGGACAAACCAAGAAGAAGCGGGTCCTCATCGTCGGCGCAGGCGCAGCTGGTCAGTCGACCTCCTCAAGGGGCCTTTTCATTAGGAGATGTAGTGGCGGACTGCCACTGTTCGGCCTGTCGAGTTTCTGCCCGCATCCGAGCAAGCGAAGCAGTTTTTACTGACGCTAGCTTGCATTACTTTCTTCCTCTAACCGGCCCAATAGGCATGTCATGTGCCGATAGCCTTTCCAACCATCCCGATCGTTTCGATGTCACGCTCATTGAGGCACAAAACTATTGCGGTGGTCAGGCTTTCAGCATCCCCATCGACGAGAAGAAGTATGGTTCTTCGTGGATGAATCAGGGCGTGCAAGGGTAAAGCTTTCATCCCTCTTGGTGTAGAATGCTATCGCTGATCATGCCTGTTCCGGTGGCGTTATCATCGACAGAGGGTCGTATATTTATCATCACACTTTCCGCTTCTTCGAAAAATATTCACAAGAGCAAGCACAGCAGTGAGCTGGCTTTTTAATCGCAAGCTGCCTAGCAGTGCATGTCTAAACAGCTTCACCTTGTGGTAGTGTTGATTTGCAAGTCGCTTTCGGCAAGGACAAGACGGTATGTAGCCCATCTTACCCACATAGGTTCACTGTTTTCTGACCGCTCAGCTTCTCCAGTTCTGGACCAATCTGTTTCCCACTGAGCTACTCGCCAAACATTCAAACGAAATCAAACGCTTTAAATGGGTCATCCGCTTTATGAGATGGTTCGAAGTTTTCTTTGCTGTTATACCCATCAAGTACAGTCTGAAGATGTTCTTCTTCTCGGATGAGTGAGTGCATTATCCGCGCTTTGCCTGAGTTGATAGTCTGATACAGCTTTGCTCTTAGTTTCATGAACTTTGCGATATACCCTGCGTAAGGAACTCACGTCTATTAACGTTATGTTCTCTAAAGACCAACTGAACTGACATGCCGCATCCAGTCTTGCTCTTTTCCTTGGTACCGGCAATGCCACACCTAATCTACCCA
Source organism: Cystobasidium pallidum (assembly GCA_001599955.1). Lineage (NCBI taxonomy): Eukaryota > Fungi > Basidiomycota > Cystobasidiomycetes > Cystobasidiales > Cystobasidiaceae > Cystobasidium > Cystobasidium pallidum. The sequence continues at coordinate 301,933 of BCIL01000018.1, forward strand.
CGATAATCATGGAACGGCTTTACACGAGTCCTACTTATGGAATGTGTGAGTTTTCCTTACCCATTGATTGTAGGCGTTAAAACCCGACTTATGTCCGTTTGCGTCAAAAGGGTACGAAATCGATGATAAATCTTTCAGTTCTAATCTCCCTCCAATGGTGGTGTTTCCAGAGGAATCAAAATTCTATACGAAATGGCAGCACGAACTTGAAGCTCGAGGCGTAAAAGTTCGCCTGTCTACTGAAGTTGACGCTGTCGTTGACAGAGGCAGCAAAGGTGTCAAGGTCCTGACGAGACCTAGAAGACCACAGGAAGATAATCACAACCCAAAGGGTGCAGACCAGGATCTCCCTCAGACACTGGAAGAATACGATGAGATTGTGCTCTGCGTTTTGGCGGACACTGCACAACGCTTGCTCGGAAAGACATCGCGATGGATTGACAGACAGGTTCTCGGCAGTACAAAGTGGTCAGATGACATTACTGTGACTCACAACGTAGGTCGCGCATGATCCGCTCTCTAGATTTTGCGTCTGACTCGCCGTCTTTCTATAGGACATCGAATATATGGAGAAATGGTACACTTGCCACTTTGACGAGAAGCATGCGGTCAGCAATATCACCGGACGCGACGATTCGGATCGAGTAGCTCGCGGAAAAACGGATTTCAATCCGATGTATCTCATCAAGAATATACCACAAGATCCAAAGCTTCTGGAAATGTGTTTCGATTGTAGCAACTTCCAATATCAACTCAAGGAGGCTAAGAGGCCTTTTGAGCAGCACATCTTCCAGACTATCTTCCTGAACAAAAAGGACGAGGAAACTTGGTCCAAACACGAGATTAAGAAGGACAAGATTATTAGGGAGGATTGGTGGCATCAATTGATGCACTCCTGGACACAGTAAGCAAAACTTTAGTCTCGATACACTGCAAAGTTGATGTCGACAGGTTGGGTATTACAGTTACGTCAAAGTGGTGCCTTGGATGTGGCTGCTCAACGGCAAGAAACGCACCACCTACGCAGCTGCATGGACATTGGTCAATGCACATGAGTTGGCCGTCATTTCCGGCATGGCTGCTGCATACAGATTAGGCGCTGCTTATCCTAAGGACCTAGAGGAGGATTCCTTCGCCCTGTTATGTTTCAGATGTGAGCTGCTGGTTTCCCGCGCAAATCCGACTTCAGACTACGAATACTGATGCCCTCACGAACTGCAGTATACTTACTTCTCAGTCACGGAATTATTTACAAGAAAGGAAAGAACAGAGGCTAGAACAGTCACGGAACGATTTACAAGAAAGGAAAGAATAGAGGCTAGAACAGTCCGAGCGGCATTGCCCATCCGTTCCAGAATTTTCTGTAGCTCTACACGACATACCAATGTCCCCCACTGTACATAGAATTAAGGCAAATCTAGATTTGTCATGCTTATAACAACTGATAATCTAAGACTGCCCTGCTGTCTGCGGAAAGACATTGCTTGCTGATCGTCGGTGAAGACACTATTGCGCCCATTCATACTTCTCTTTCCATTCAGGTGTAAACGTATCGTAACTCGGACCGCTGTTTGGGGGTATGTCGAACCAGCTGACTTTCTCCTTTACAAAGATGTTCATGCTCGACTTTGGTAGTGGCTGATCCAGTGATTCTTCATCGATGATTGCAGCACAAACGCCCGTTTCGTCTGGGAGATCCAAATAGATCATCATCACTGGAGTATGACATTTTTGGCAGAAGTAACGCTTCGCTTTCGACGATGGCTCGTAGATCGTCATTTCGCCCTTCCACGTGATGTCTGAAGTGGGGACATCGGCAAAAGCTGCAAATGCTGGATAATTGACCATTGATACGCAAGGGAGGCGATCATTCAGGTTCGTGTCGGACACACAAGGTTGTTCAACCCAGATTCTACCCACGCGCTCCGTGTACTTTGCTGCAACACTTGCAATAGCAGCTCGTAATAGATGGCGGTACTGATGTACTGGTGAAAGAGACGGCGCCGCAGTGGCATGATCCTGTCATCGCTGGCTTCTGATTCGTGACTGGAGCAGTAGACATGATGTGCAATGCGTATCTTAGCGTTGGTCGGGCACAGAGCAGATTGCATATGAGGCGGTGATCGACCACCTTCAAGATAGGGCCAGATTTTAGAGATAGCTGGCTACACGCCACATAGCTTCCTGACCTTTCGTGTTCAAACTGACGGTTCTGGTCTGCTGTCTCCCCTAATACACGCAGTTATGAGTAGAACCTACGCGTACAGAACATGCGGATCCAACTACATAGGCAGGTTGCATTGAAGAGACAACCCTCGTGAACAATTAGGAGGTGCATGATCCCACCGGCCATGCGCGCTACACTCTCTTAGCTAGCAGGGGTATCATACGTACGGACTAATAACACATCAACTCGACCAGAAGCTCTTTACTGGGACCTGCTGAGCATTTCTTTCAGCGAAATTGTACTTTGAGGACCATATAAGCGGTACAATCCATAAATTAAATTGCAAACACGGCATTTTGCATTGGAACGGCAAGATGCACAGGTAAATCTGATGGGGTAATACCTCCCCGAAACTCTGTATCAGTTGCTAGTAGTTACTTCTGGTCATCTAGCTTGGCAGTCTCCATCTTCGCAGGCAAGTATGCTCCGCAATGTTAATCACAAACATCCCCGGGCCCGTTATCCATCGAGTCCGGGTCTTCGTTGATTCCTGTCGTCACCTTCTTGGATGTGGACGAATTCGTCTGTACAGCTTTCTTCTTCTCTTTCTCAGCTTTCACAGTGCCAATCCTGTCGGAACTCCCGGTAAGCCAAATACCAAGCTTCTTCTCCAAGCGCTGAAGTAGCTGATTGTCCTTCTTGTGTATACCTTGTTCCAAATGCACTACCACCGTCTTCTGGGTATCAGCGCAGCATATCAGCCCGTGAAACATCCGGCTTTAGAAGAATATAATCCAGGTGCCCCTCACTGTGATATTCATATTTTGCGCCAAGGTCTTCTGATCCCAGTCTTTCACCTCATGAGCCGCCATGATAGCCTGTTTACATTATTAGGGAGTTTAGGGTCCTTCAAGCGCGCAAAAGTAATACTGACATACCCTGCCGACCTCCCTGCCGACAGTGTCGGGCGCCTTTGCCTCGTTGTCGTCAAGCTTCCTAGCAATCCCACTTTCAAGCTTTCCACCGATACCTACTACTCCCGCTGGCTTCTTATCGCCCGATTCCACTCCACTACTTAGGCCTTTCTTTACCTTATGACCAATAACGACCTCTTTGAGGTCTTGCACGTCTACGGCGCTCATTGTCAACTGCAAGCAGTTGGGATACCACCAGTTACCTGAACAAAGTCGGGCAGCGGTCGAAAATAGTGAGTTACGTAGAGCCAAGGGTCACAGAGCGACAGAATTGCGGCAAAGCGCTTCAGATAGCCCGGCGCTGCTCCCTTGAAAGGGTATCGCCCGGTCCTTTCGAAGTTCCTCGGGAGCAGTCCTTATCAGATCATAGTACGCATAAGTACGTGGGCAGACTACAACACACAACCATGCCTGATGCAGCAAGCTGTAGAAGGGCACAATCGCTGAACAGGCCACGTAAATGGTATTGCATGGCAAGATGGCAAGTCTGCTCCTCTACGGGCAACAGCTAAGTTGGCGAAGCAGTCTGGTACGTATGTATGTACGGCAAGGCGACCCATAGCTAAGTCTTGAAACTTAATTCGTGTGGTAATCTCCTACGTCTCATCCAATCATCACAGCTACAAATATCCGTATCGATATGGTGTGCGCATGAACCATGGCGCTATAGGCGGTATTCCAGGCACAACAGGGGGTATGTAAGGAGGKGCTGCCAGAGTAGCTGAGGCGTACATTCTAGCAGTGACTGGATCTGCCACGGCTAATGGGTTGTAGATGGCGCCCGCCGCCAGCGCTGGATTGACGGCTAATGGCAGAGGCGCAGCTGGAACAACAGCTGGAGGCAGCATGGATGCTGTAAGCGCATATGGATCATATGGGTTGAACAGAGGCATCGCTCAAAGAGTAGCGTTCCGGGCAGTGCGACGCCCTTGTTGAGGGAGATGTCCGATGTGACAGCTTATGCGATTTGCGGCGCTTCGGACAAATAGTGTAAGCTTAGTTGGGCTAGAGTCAACCAAAGCAGCATCAAGCAGCGCTGCTAATCCCAGCTTTGATATAGCAGCAACGCCACCCTCGTCACACAGCCGATTTAACTCGCAGGTGATGGGCTCACATCTCGGAAGCGTAACGATGGGTGACTTAAGCAGATAGGTTGTGGTGAAGGTGGGGTGAGCTATCTCGGTAAAGCACAGATGTAACTCGAGTGACAAGCAGGCCGGCTGCCGTAATCGCAGGGTTGCCTAAATGCAAGACGCGCCGCAACAGCAATCTCCAGCCCTGTTGGAGGGAGAGCCAGAAATGTGTGCTGAACACTGCAGCGGATTGACATGCTGACCACATTTTCAAAAACGCATCTCTCCATGCATTGCTGATCACGACAACGATTAGTTAAGACCTCACTTGTATATCCTGAGATTGCGCCTCCCACTGGCAGGATATTGTAGATTAAATCACCTTTATACTTATTACTGTAATCAATATATGGATATCCCGAGAGTATTCTCACGATATTGTCTATTCTATTAGTTATAGTAGTATATCCAGTACTCTCAGGATACTGTTGTCGTTGATTAAATTCACGTACTCTCAGTGATCGTTGAAATCGTAGTGCACGTGAATAGACTGTTGCCATTCGTGATCCAGTAGTGACTTGCGTCTATCGCCTCCATCACACATGCTATCGCTGCTACGATGCGTCCGGCTCCTCAGTATCAGGAACTCTTCTTCCAGTGCCTGTTGACCTCGACAGCGATGGCGCGCAAACTGCATCATAAAGTGGTGTTCGACGATTATGATACCACACACCGCCTCGGAATTGACTCCTGATGGGCTACTAACAAACTCTGATCTCTCAGGATCTGCGTTTGGCGCGTCAATAAACAATGCCAACTGAAAAATGCAGCTGAGGCGTGCCTTAGCCGCGCCGATTCGTCGAGACACTGCTCGGGATTTCAGCGCGCATGCCTCAAACATGTGATCAAAATATTCCAGCTAGCCTGCTCAGACCGGCAAACACTGAATGTCGTGTAGGCTAAATGCTAATGATGCCGTCGTGCTCTAATGTTGACGGACGTGTGTATTGCTACCAGGCTGGTGTTCAAGGTCAGTACTTCGAGGCAACTCTATCGGTAACCGAGTTGACTTATTACTTTGCATCTGGCGGCGCTTCAGTTTGATTTCGTCAACGCCACGCATCCAGCCAAACGGTGGTAAACAAAGTCGATTTCAGAACGGCTCTATCTTCAACTCCGCCTTTCAACTGTCTACAACCTCAGTTGCAAGCCAAAGTTCAGCTCTTCGTGGACAGCAGCTCGTCTGAAGCAGTCTGGCCGTGTACATACAGCATCTTCGTGCTTAGGGGTGCGAGATCGCCTGCTCAACTCGCCGCCTGCATAAAGCAAGGCGTACCTAAGGCTTGTCCAGCATGGCAAGACCTACTTCGACTTCAGCAGTGCAGCCTGCCAATGCACCACGCGATCCTCACAACTCTATGGCAACAGCCAAGGCGCCTTCCCCTCCCCGTCAGCGTCGTCCGGCCTCAACACAACAAGCTCCTTACGTGTCGACAACGCAAGCGGCTCCCTCGAGTCGCCAGCAAGCTAGACCCACCGCGACTTCCTCGCAACATGCACCGCAAGCACCGCCAACAGCAAAGAGGAATGACAGAGAGCGCTCGGCTGCTGACCGAGCGAAAGAGAAAGACGATCCCAAAATGATTGGACCATGGAGGATTGGACGGACTATCGGGAAAGGCTCGAGTGGACGAGTCAAGATCGCAAAGCACGCCCATACAGGGCAATATGCTGCTGTTAAGATTGTACCCAAGCATGCTCTTATCTCAAGCCGAATGTCCATCAATGAAGCTGGCGCAAAGGTTGGTCGCACCTTGTTTACTGAAGCACCTCGCTTGATCACGTGATCCAGGCGGAAGCTAAGCATTCCTTTGGTATCCTGTCTACAAACAGGCCGACAAAGCATTATTAGGGATCGAGCGAGAAATCGTCATCATGAAGCTCATAGAACATCCTAATGTCATGAGGCTGTACGACGTATGGGAGACCGGATCGGACCTGTAAGAGCGATCTGGTATTCACCAATAGTAACTGTCCTTACACATTACTTTAGCTATCTCATACTCGAATATGTCGAAGGAGGGGAGCTTTTTGATTACCTCGTCTCCAAAGGGCGTCTACACGCTGATGAAGCGCTGCACTACTTTCAGCAAATGTAGGTGGTTGTTAGCTTATGCCGGAAGAGACCGTATATTGACCAGCTTGAGCAGTATCGCCGGGGTTGATTACTGCCATCGATTCAATATATGTCACCGCGACTTGAAGCCAGAAAATCTGCTGCTCGATAAGGACCGCAATATCAAGATAGCCGATTTCGGCATGGCTGCACTCGAGCGCAATGATAAATTGCTGGAAACCTCTTGCGGTAGTCCGCACTACGCAAGCCCTGAAATCGTTGCCGGAAGAACCTATCACGGTTCATCCTCCGACATCTGGTCATGCGGTATCATATTGTTTGCCCTTCTCACTGGGCGACTCCCTTTCGATGATGACAATATCAGAACTCTCCTTGCCAAAGTCAAGGTCGGCAAATTCACCATGCCTGCTGAGCTGCCGTCTGACGCGCGGGATCTCATACGGCGCATGCTGGAGGTGGACCCATCTAGGCGTATTACAGTACGTATATGGTGCTAATGGCGCAATGTTTAACTTAGCTAACGCATACCGTTCCAGATGGAGCAAATTCGGAGTCATCCGTGGTTCCTGCGACGGACCCCTCGCGAGCTGCCAACCCACTCACAGCCACCAACGCCTGACCAGATCGAAAGGCCAGTCACTGCAGTTGACGAAATAGACGCCGACATTCTAGCCAATCTTCGCACGCTATGGAATGGTTCAACTGAAGATGAAGTTATTGACGCGTTGATCTCCAAAGAGTAAGTGCTACTCATTATTCTGGTAAGACTGTAATAGCTAATCCAAATGTCGCGCAGGAAAACTTGGGAAAAAGTATTCTATTGCCTTCTGCTCAAGTATAGAACGAGGCATCTCGAGAATTCCGAAGAGGAGGAAGAGGCGAAACCTACTCATAGGACATCAAGTAGTCGCAGTAGAAAAGAAGCACCACCGCCAGTTGGTATGAGTCGGAGCAAACGGTCCAAACAGTCTTTGTCTGACCTCGCGAATGAAGCATCGGAGCCTAAGCCTACGCGACCGAAGCTCGCCAGTCCTCCACGGCATGTACCGACTATACAGAGACCAGCACCTCCTGCTCCAAGCCCAGCACCATCTAATCTCCGGGGACCTGCTGGCCCCGGATCACCCCGTAACCGTGGACCGCTGCCACAAACGCCTAATCACGAGTCTAACGCCGGAATGTATTCCCCGTCAATCAATGGTGCACGAACACCTGCCGCCAGCGGTGTTCCAGCCATCCATCTACAAGAGCCTACGCCTCAATCAGCCGACAGAACTCGGGACTCTCACCTGCTCTCGCCCAATGTGGCCCCTCCCGCATCACCTACACCAGCACTGAACGGCAATGCACCACCCATGTCACCTAAGCTGCCTATTGAGATTCCCCAAGTCGACTCACCAGCGATGCAGCGGTTCTTCCACGATGTAGTTGATCAGCTTCAAGCCATGGCGTTGCGACCGCTATCTCCTACGCAGGAACAGTCTCCGACGTTCGGGCCTCCCTCTCCCGCTCTTCCGTCGCCTGCTACGCCAGGAGCAGAGAGGATGTCCTTCACTCCAATCATCCGCGCTCGGGATCAGTTCAAACCACCTGGGCATGCTGCAGATGTGTCACAATTCGCTGATGCAGATGAGGAGTATCCTAATGACGAAGCGTCTTCTGCAAGCGGATCACTGCCGTTACATCAACAGTTACAGACCATGTATGCGAACAAAAGCGCTGGAAATCCGGGACACTCGCCTGTCCAGCCGTTGTCTATTCGCAAATCTCCAAGCCCCAACAGCTCTCCGCTACAGCCACGCCGTTCTGTGCAGCAATCTCCGAATCCAAATAGTGTCCCCGTTAGACCCGGCATTATGCGCCCGACATCTGCGTTCACTAATCCAGTATCTCAGAGAATTGTGCCAAATCGCAGGGGAGCAAGCTCGATGATTCATACCTCCCCAGCTACCAACATCCCAGGTGCCTACTACGATAGTCCGCCGGATAAAGAAAATCAGAACCCTTTGAGATCCGCCTTTGCCAATGGATCAGCTAGTGGAGAAAAGAAACGTGTGACACTGGGTCTCGGCATCGCTGGCGCTCCCCAACAGCTACATGTCCCAGCTTTCGAAACAGGCACTGCACCTGGCGGAACGAGCAAGCTCGTAAAGCGCCGATCCAAGCATGCATCACCTTCCCCATTGTTCTCATCCCCAACACCTGCTCTCGAAGCGGCTTCAACCTCTAAAGGAAGCTGGTTCACCAATCTTTTCAGCTGGAAAACACCAGTGGTACGCAGACCCATAACCGTTGCTATCAGGACAACTCACTAACCTGCTCGTCTTTCAGAATTATGTATTGCTATCTACCGAGGATATGCATTCGACACGTCTTCACTGCAAGCGAGTTCTCGAAGCCATCGGCGCAAGCGTCGTTATTGAAGCTCAGGACGGTGCTGGCGTGCTAAAATGCAGAATCGATGCCATTCGAGGTACGAATCAGCATTGTCCGCTTTGAGGAATGTGTACTAATGTCCAAACCATATTGTGTAGAGAATGGGCTCATTACTCCCGTGCGAGCGAGCAAGTTCCGGGTCGAGTTCACGACGCAGATAGCTGGGTCGCCAGCTAGTCCATCCTTCAGTCCGAACGATCGCCGAACGCAGTTTGCTACCTGCCTTACTCTGATCATGGAGAAGGGGGCACAGGCGACCTTCAAGGCAGCTTATACTTGCATGCGAGCCGAGTGGCAGTGAGTATACCTGGTGCATCGCTCACAAGCGACAGTGGCTAACTCAACTTTTTTCAGACTGGATACGCCCAAGGTCTCGAACTCTCCTCGTTTCCAAACTTCGAGCAATGAGACTGCTCACAACGCTACATCCACAACATCAGCTGGTCTAGGGTTTGAAGGGTTTCGGTTACTGCCCACACCTTCGCCAAATCTCGATACAAGGCCCTACTTCTAGACGAAGGGATATTAAGGCTTTGCGCTATGCATCTTGGCATTTGCTATTTACATTGGACATTTTTAAGTTTGATTACCTATAATGACTCTGACCCGATAACGACTATACCACGCATTCGAATACTTGCTGTGACTTTTGTTTTTCGTACTCCTTCGATTTTGGCGGCAATGCCGTAGCCCGCCGTATATTTAGCGGTCTTACCTTGTACCATCAACTAAATTTAATTGATGTCCAGGACACTGGCGTGGCCCGATGTGGTGTGGCGAGGGGCGGACACAGTCTGACATGCGGACAGGCCGGGCTCAAACCTGTTCACGATAATTTGACTAACTGCATTTTGGCTCAAGGATGTCCATGATAGTCAATATTCGTCCATGATGGTGCAAGGTGGCGTCAGACGATATGCCGACGATACAAGGCTACTGAGGCTGAGCTGACGCGCTCAAATGCTGGTGTGCGCCAGCGCTGACGGTACATTGCCTTGCAGCCTGGACACAGCTTACCGCCGCCGCTAGTATCCGCAGGGAAAAAAAAACAAGTGGAAGCTGGAACCTTTCGCTAACTACTCCGCATGTTTGAAGGCGACAAACATCAAGATCATATTGCACGACAACAGTGTTATGGCTCGTAAGTATATGTACCCTTTTTACATTGTTCTGCCAATGCATGCAAGCTGATGCCTTTGCCACGTAGGTTTTCATCCATAGTGCTGGCGACGACGATAGGTGACTGCCCTTGTGCAGCTGCGAGCCGCTCAATAGCGCGAATTAACGGCTCGCGCCGTCTCCAATAACGTCTTTCGGTATCGCGGCCGCTCCAAGACCATCCTGGGGCTTCATAGATGGACTTCAAAGATGCCCCAGCCAGGCCTTGATCGTATTCACGCCAGGCATCGGCAACCAAGTTAAGGTTCTTGCTCATATGGGTCGGAGGGGCGCTTGGTGGTGACGCCTGTTGAGATGTCGGGCCAATCGCGCCGCCTTGCATAAGCTGCAAAAGCTGAGCAGCTGGGTGGCCATCGCAGATCGCAAGAGCAGCAGCTGGGGCAGGTACCGTTAGCTGGGGAGCTAGAGGCGGTGGAGGCATAGGAGGCGAGCTGGAGGCTTGATATTGGCTGCCGCTGCCACTTGATGATGTTTCTCCGAAGGACAGAGGTGCTGGAGCCTGAGTCTGTGCAGGAATATACATGCTCGAGCTTGGCGGCTGCAGAACAGGCTCAGAGCCCGACCAACTCCAGGTTATCTTCGGAGTGAGCTTGCCAGTCAGAATACCGATCATCATCTGACTGTTGATTGTGCTTGTGTTGCATGGAAAATTCATGCCAGCAAGCAGTTCGTTTTGGTTGCAGAGAATTTGGCCGAAATGCGCCGCCATTGTGGACATCAACTCAGGTGCTAGGTTCATGAGTGTGCTCTCAATTGAATTCTTGTGCTGAAGGTAAGCAGTATGGAACTGTGTCTCCCATTGCTTCCACTCTGCTGTACTGAATATCTGATGTTGCCACAAATACAGATTTGGCATCCGGCGCTTGAGTAGGGGGATGTCCTGGCAAAAGAACTATACGCTGGAGACGCATGCGCTGTAACCAGAGGCCAATGGTGAGAGTATTTTGTAACCGACCTTGTGCCAAGGAGTCCGCTGCGCTCTCCAGCCATGGGAAGAAAAGTTGTTGTACAGCCTGGGGTGGCTCGATAGCGCGTTCAAGGAAGAAAGTTCCTTTAGACTTGAAGCCAGCAAGAGTTCGAGCTGTCTCTAAGGAGACTCCCACGGCATATGCCTGCCCGCGTGCGGTCTTAGCGGCCTGCCACGCGCCAGCCTTGTCGATTTCCCAGGACGCATCTCCCATTATCTGCGCCGCTTTGGCACCAGTCCCTCCGCCCAGGTGAGCCACCTTTGATCTGGGTATATTCAAATCGCTGACCATTCTCTCCATTGCTTTGTAGTGAGTTTCGTATGCCAAAGGGGCTTCAACGTCTTTCGGAGATGGAAAAACCTTCAGTCTAAACCAGGTGGCTGAGGACGTCAAGTCGGGATGCGGGGTTTTACAAGCCCCATATGCAGCTCCCGAATGGAAACGTTCGAAATCAAGGAGCGCCATGGCGGACCATGCGCAAACCTCAACGTCCTTGGCTCTGAAAATGCAACGTTCCTCGAGTCGAGCGTCTTGGTTCGTTTTCCCGTTGGTCATGACGAAAAACAGAGCGTGACATGTGGTAGGTCCTTCCGCTGCCACTTCCTCTGCGAAGCAGTCTGACAACATAGTGCACAGAGATTACCACTGCGAAGCATGCCGTAGTGACTGAGCAGCATCATGGCTCGATTTCGTAGGCCTTCGGAATTATTGCGTTCGAATCCATAGTCGGCCATCCGCACAAGCAATTCTGGGGAAGTGAGAGCTTCCACAGATGCGCCAACAAGCTTGTCGGCGAAGTGTCCACGGGCCGGCTTTGCTTTCGTCCTATTCGCATTATCAATGATATTCTTGACAGCCCCGTCACGTGGGTGAGGTGCGTTGTTGCCTTCAGTCCTTTGCTGACGGTCCCATATTATGACCAGGGCTTCGACATAGCGGGCAACAGTTTTATGGCCGATTGTAGCCTGCCCTTCTATAGATACCGGTGGTGGCCCAGGCTCCGTGTTCTTGCCTCTGCCTCTTTGGCGGACAGGACGACCCACAACCCACGCTTGCAGGAAGCTTGCAGCTTTATCTGGCGTGACAAAGAAGCTAGACGATTATTGTATGAGCCCAATGCAATCATCTTCATACCGGTTCTCCATGTCTACTCACCGGTCTGGACCCTCGAAAGCCATATGCTCACACCAGAGAACCCATTCTTTTTCGGGTCCTGCATACTGATCCCTCGCCTTTTTGGGCTTGACAGCCTCATTGGCTTTATCGATACCGTCGACAGCCTCGGAGACTCTCTTGAGTGCGCCTTCTGCAGATGCTGGGGGCTGTTCTGCTGGCGTAGCGCTTTCATCGTCTATGCCCGTTTCTGCAGCATCCGTGTCCTGGACGTGATCGGTATTATCAGCAGCGGCGACACGCGTAGCCTGCTGTACGGAGCGCATCTTGCGGTATCTGATGGGCGCCATGGTGCTGACGTAGCGTGTCTAGATTCACATGAATGCATATATGCCGTACATTGCTGCACCGCAGTTCAGTTGCAGCATACATCGATCGCCAGACTGTGTCTGGTTTCTTTGATCTTCGGTATGGGTATCCGGGCGGGCTTGACACGGCCTTTGGATACATATGGATAAAGAACACGACATATTCCGCGATATCCTGAGAGTACTAGATGAGAGCACTAGATATACTACTCTCAGGATATAGAGTAGATAAGTTCATACTGCAGCCAAGCAAACGCGGCGGCGTAAGGGTGGTGAGTGAGTAGCTCCGACTAAAGGGATGTGGAGGAAGTTCAGGATTTTTCAATTTGAGCATATTTATAGGATATGTATGTTTTATTCATGCTCGTATATCCCGAGAGTACTCAGGGTATATTGTTGATTATATTGGATAATTTACATGAATTGCGTTTAATATCCTGACAGTACTCTCAGGTTATATCGTTGATCTTACAACAACACGTGTCAATCACTATGGCAGACGGCTCCGGACAGCCACATACCGGCGCTTTCGACTATGCGACAGCCGTTGACGAACGACTGTGCTGCCCTATCTGTCGGGCTCCCATGCAGGACCCGTGGATGAGCAAGACGTGCGAGCACTTCTATTGTTACGAATGCATCCTGCAACACCTCGCCGGTTGTGACAATGAAGCCGGGACGTGCCCATGTGATCGATTACCTCTGCAGCTCGGCCAGGATCAAGCGCCAGATAAGAGGCAGCTTGTGCCAGCGCCTAGGCTCGTCAAGCTGTTGTGCGATGAGCTTACGGTCCTGTGTACCTCGTCGCCCAGCTGCAAGTGGACTGGCCAGCGGAGCCATTGGCAGCGGCATTTCGAGCACGAATGCAGCCGAGTACCGAACGATGCGTGCCCAAATGCATGCGGATACAGAGGGAAGGCCTTAGCTGAACACCAGGAGAATGACTGCTTGCGAAAGCCAATCCAGTGCCGTGCTTGTCAAGAGTCCGTGCCGAAATGCGAGCTTGAGGTGAGGTAATGCCCGGAACATTCGCGGGCACTGCTAGCAGCTAACCACAGTAATCACAGAACCACACCTTACAGTGTCCACAAGCACCGGTAACTTGCAAGGAATGCAACCAAGGAGAACTTCCACGCTCCAAGCTTGAGTCGCACGTCGGCGATTCTTGTCCAGAAGCAAGCGTTGACTGCCCGCACGCTCGATATGGCTGCTCCTGGAAAGGAAAGCGAAAGCTACTGAGGCATACACATTTAGACGTCGAGTGTATATTCGAGCCTCTGAAAGGGGTACTAGACGTACACGAACAGCGTATCACGGCACTCGAGACGGAGAATAGCGATCTGAAGAGGGATCTTCGGGACCTACGTCTACTGTACGAGAACCTCGAACAAAGAGTGGAGCAATTGTCCATTGGCGTCGGCATCAACAGCGCGCAGGACGCTTTGGTCCAACCGGTCTGTCAACAGCTGGATACCCTCGCTTCCCAAGTAAGCGATATAGGTCGCACTTCCGCTCAAGCGCATCGCTCAAGTGATCAGGCAATGCACGAGATGAAGAGCGAAATGAATAATATGCAAATGATGCTGCACGATGTGCGTGGGGAGCTTATGGCATTGCAGCACGCCCAATATTACGAAAATGCACACAGACATTGGGGCAGAGCTGGTTCAGGCCCGAACGCGCAAACTTCTAGCACCACAGCAAGCGATAGAGATAGGGAAAGCAGTGACAGCGACGGAGAGGCCATCGCACATAGTACACCGAGCTATGGACGCCTGAGTGGACCGCAGCCGTTTTCGCAGCCGTTTTCTTACGGTCCAGGCTACCCGTTTCCACCTTACCCCCCATCACATGCGGGACAACCTCTGCTGGTTGGAACCACAGGACATCCGCACACAGTGCCCCCGCCCGGCGTTCTGTTTACCCAGCGCAGATGGTCCGGCTGGCCGTACACTTTCGGGGCTTCTTCGCCGGAAGAACGGGGCGGAGGCGTTAAGCTATGAGTTGAAAATAACAATCTCGGCGGTCCTCGCAATGGCGATTTCTCGCTTGACCAATCGTTGCATACAGATCCCCGGGATTCTGGTATTTCCCTGTATCAATACATTATACCGTTATCGTCACCCGTAATGCTACTCCACTTGCCAGCGGATGCCTAGAAATACACCTGCTGTACATCATGCGCTCCAAAAGCGGCTGAGCAGCTAGGACATTTGCGCTGCCGTGTTTCCAGCCGGCTGTCAATGCAATCTTTGCAGAACATATGGTAGCACCGCGTGATAGTATGCGACTTGAATTTTTGCCGGCATGAGGAGCATTTAAGCATACGCTGCGAGGAAGCGAGATTCAGGTAGGGTCATGCTAATGGAGATTTCCCTGAAGCTTACCTTCAGTAGATTATTCTCTTCTGCAAGGCCCTTCACATCTGTCTCTACATAACGACCTTGGCCATTGGCCGCGGCAGTGGCTTGATTGGCCTTACTTTTCCACTTCTCGACCTCCTTTTCGAGCTTGCTGACTTGATCCTCCGACTTCTTACGCAAGGTCTCCTCCGAGTGGAAGTGGGTAGTGCGATCGGACAAGACATTCGATTGCTAGTTTACGTGTAAGTATCGATACCGCCAAGCAAGCAGCATAGGCTGCAGGCTGCAACAAGATATGACTCACCTCTGCAAACTGCTTCTGTAAAGCCGCATATGCAGCCGCCTTTTCACTCCTCTCCCTCTCGATCTCACTGATCCTCTTTTCTAAGAGGGTCTCGGCTGCTTGATGCGCAACGAGCTCTCTCTCACAAGTAGCCAGCTTGGTCACGAAAGCCCTGCGTTCCGATTCGAGGATGGAGATTGCCGCCTTCTGGTTGTTGGAGAGGCGCAGGTATGTATTGGATTGATTAACCAAGGCTTCTTTCTCTCGTTCGGATGCAAAATACTTCTGGTTTGCCTTGGCTCTTTCAGTAGCCATTCGTTCTAGCCGCACATCATATTGCGCAAGATCGAGAATCTTGCTGTGGTTTTGCTTGTTCAGCTGCTCCCATGTCTCGCTCAATCTCCCGACTTCGCTTATCAGCATGTTTGTGGACTGAGGACAACCAGTCAACATCAGGTGGGGATTCGACTTTTTCGTGATGCATGTCCTTCAACTCACGAGATCATTAGCTTTGACTTTGCCTTCTAGCGTGCTGATGAGCTTTTCTGAATCGGCGAGCTTTCGAGTTATTCTGGCTATGTCAGGGGCTCCGTTGTCGCCGAGCATATCTTCTAACTTGCTGAGCCTAGCCTGCGCGGCATCTAGATCCGCTTTCGCCTGCGCTTCTCCTCTGACAAGCTGTTCTGCCATATCCAGATCCTCATCGGGTGCTCCTCCCGAGAGGGTTTTCAGATTCTCCCTATATGTAATAGTGAGGTGTTCAAGCTCCTTTACGCGATCCTGCAACTGTCTCACCAACGCCTCTTCAGGCAAGGGAGTCTCGCTAGGCCTTGAGCCCATCGTGTCGCCCGCCAAAGCACTGCTCGTTTCCGTTTTCAGGCGTTCCCATGTCTCCTCGTAGGCTCGTAAAGCTTCCGAGTCGCCATTTTCCGCCGCCAGGACTATGCGCAGCCTGAAGACTTCGGAAAGGAGGGTGGTAATGCGAATTTGCCGGGAATTGGCAAGCGCTTTCATTTCTTCGATATGTTTGGCCTTTTCCGATTCCCGAGCCTTGTATTGTGAGAGTTCTGCCACACCGCTGTCACGCTCTGTTCGAATTCGGGTCAGGTCTTGCTGGAGACGGGTTAGATCCTTGTTGAGTTTCGTTGTTTCCTTAGCGTACTCTTCCTCCAAATCCTGTCGGAACTGCGTCTCTTTCGCTTTCATACTATCTAGTTCATTCTTCACCTTATCATATGTAGCCTGGGCAGACTCCGACAGTGTCTTGTACTCATTAAGTTTCTCTTGAACTGCTACGAAAAGTGGCGTCTCCCGTATCCTGTCGTCGGGTACAACTGCGTATCGAGCTTTCACACTGTCGAGTTCATGCGACAAAGCGAGTTTTTCTGTCCTCAGCGATTCGGCTTCTTTCTGTCTGGATTCGGCTTCCTGCTGCAGGGCTTCTATCTCCGACCGAGTCAGACCGGAACTTCCCTCCAATACATCCCTCAATTCGTTCTGCTCCTGCTCTTCTTTCATATCATGCTTAAACGGCGAAGCATGTCCCGGCGACCCTGCTGCTGGAGAAGGAGCTGTTGATGCAACAGCCGATCCGGGTTTCAATAATGATCTAGGTTTCTCTTCGTCTGCCTGTCTATCCGAAATCTTGTTTAACTTTCGCACACTTTCGGACTGCCGCCGATCCACTTGCTTTTGCACCGTTCTTAGAGCATCTAACGTACGGTCCAGCTCTTTGCGTGTGTCTTCCAAAGCCTTCTCCAGATGGGCCACGGTCGCTTGAGAGTGTATAAGCTGAACGGTCGAGTAGTACAAAAAGGAAGCTACATGTTAGAAGCGAGCCCGCTGTGGTCTGTTGCATACATCGGTTTCAGCTTACCTCCTTTGCCAGAGCATCCTGCCTTTGGACGATATCTAGTGAGACATTGGGAAGACTTTTCTTTGCCAACAGTGCTATCAAATGGCTCGTCTCCTGTACTCTACGTGAAAGGTCGCTTGCATTGCTGCCGGTGTCGTCTGATCGTGCAGGTCAGCAGCAATTCATCGCACGGTTCCGTGTAAAACCCTTCAAGAGTGCATGCTCGGCTTACCTGCATGACCGTTCACCATCTGAGCATTGTCTTGACCAGTGCCAAGGGCTTCTCGTAGCTCATCAACCAGCTAAGCAAAACAGATAAAAAAGGCACGGGTAGAGATGCGTTAGAAGATTGGAAAAGAATACTGAGGCCGTCGCAGGGTCTTAGCATGTAGACTCACCCTCGTCCAGCATGTCTCCAGCTCTGAAAGCTTCTCATGACTCTCTTTCCAATCCTGCTCCACTTTCTCGGCCTTTGACGATATTCTCGCCCACTCACGCTTATACTCAAGCATTTGACGGTAGAGAGCGCCTTTTCGGAACGTCTACATGACAGGATATGATGCAAAGGCCAAGTCAGATTATATGCGACGGCGAAGCGGCTGCCTGCTGCTGTTGGTTGCTGGCTGGCTCACCTCTAGGAACCCATCTTCCAGCCCGAAGGCAGCATCGAGCTCCGGCGGCTCGCTGTCCTGCTCGTCGGCAGATGCAGACTGCAGCTGCACAGCGACCGAAGTCGAGAGTTTTCTCCTCCGTGATGCATGACCTTCGCTACTATCCCCCGGGGGCGAGCTTCGCCGCTTTCGCTCGTCCATTCTGTCGTTGATTCAGCTCGCCCTTCTCTGCTTTGCTCTGCTCAGCACCGCAACAGCGGTTCTCGCAGGAGCAAGCGGAAAAGCGAGATCTGATGCAGACTAAATCGGACTGCCAGGTTGCCAATATATGCTCGTCCGCCCGCGTAAGCGAGCTGGTTGTCGGACCTAGGATTTGGATGGCAGCAGAGCCAGCCGCTGCAGGTGCAAGAACACCTAAAGCCGGCGAAGCATGGGGACAATCTCCCCCAAAAGGGCAATGTCAGTAGCTGACTGCAAGCACGATGTCTCGTTCTACGATCTGCAGTGCTACTCTCGCAGTGTCATTTGGCTTGTCTGTCTCAATGCGCGCTCACTCTCCTGGACGGCATGAAAGCCGAAACAGCATTTCCCAAGCTTATAGATCACAATCCGGGGCGTTACCCGCTGATACATTGTCTCAAATGGTGCGGACGGGTGATTGTAAGGTTGTGGGATAGTGTATAATATATCGGAGAGTGTGCGAGAAATTGGATTAACTGTAGACTAACGTAAAACATGAATAGGAGACTGCGGAGACCAACGTTGTAGTCTTGAACCTTAGATTCAACTAAACAGCCGTATCCTGACGCCTGAGAGCTAAATTCTCAGGGCGGGTATCTTGAACAACGCCTTGTAGCAACGATGTAAGCGTAGCAGATTGGCGTCATTACGAAGCCCTACATTGCATGGGTCAGTATAATGCAATGGGTGGAAACAAACGTCATCATCTCACTTTTTTATGTTCTGGGACAACCACGAAAGACCTGAGGGAAGCATATGCAACGTTAGGCACAGTACAAGAGCGCACTCCGCCAAACCCTCACCCTCAAACAAGCCATCACCCTCGAGAGCGTTCGAAGGATGGCAGTACCACGATCGATCCTTCATTCTCAGCAGACCCAACTTTTCCGTGACTTCGGTCGGAGTCATAGCTGTAGAGGCAGCACAAAGCCGGTTGTCCGTCAGCACGCATGTAAGTAGACGATACGATGCTGTGCTGAATTGCTCACCGCCCGGTATATCCTGCTTGTTTGCGAAAACAAGCAGCAAGCAATCTTTCATTTCACGATCTGAAAGAATACGGTGGAGCTCTTGCCGCGCCTCATCTATTCTATCTCTATCGTTGCTATCGACTACGAAGACCAGTCCTTGCGTTCCCGTATAGTAGTGTCTCCATAGGGGCCGAATCTTATCTTGGCCACCGACATCCTGCGATAGTCACCAAAGCATTGTCAGTCCAATCTTTTCGAGGCCAATGGGCGACGATAGCTAGAGAGTTTGAACACACCCAAACGTTGAACTTTACGTTCTTATATGTAACAGTCTCCACATTGAAACCAACGGTAGGAATAGTAGTAACTGACTGATTGAGCTTGAGCTTGTATAGAATGGCTGCGCGGGGAGACACGACAAAGAGACGATGTTCAGGAGCCGTGTTAGGGGATCTTGATGGATTGACAGTCAAGCATGCACTCACTGGTCTTGCCTGCTGCATCGAGTCCAAGCATAAGTATGCGCATCTCCTTGTTGCCAAAAAGGCGCTGGACTGATAAGATCGAGGAATAGGCCAGTCAGCAAGCGGTTCTCGTTCCTCATATCCGTTCCTGGTATGGGTAGCACATGTTTGCAGGCATGAATACTGCGTTCGGGCAGGTCACTCCTCGATAAATGAAGAAGGGTCCGGGACAAGCGACCCAGTGCCGGATTTGGAGTATCCCAACTCACACATCTTGGTAGCTGCGTTTCCCATGATGGCTGACGGGCTTGTACTGCAAGTTGCTAATGCTCCCAGATTCTATATCGTGCGCTGTTCAAGCTGTCCAGATCCAGGTGAATCGCCCCGCTCGTGCCCTCGCAAGAACGCAATGCGGATGCAATGCCTTCTGGTGCTGATTGAGTAGATCCAGCGAATGAACGAGTGTGGCCCGATGAGGCTGTCTGGCCGCAGTGTCTTGCCGCTCTTCTCGCAGTGGTCAATCAAACTCGAACTTGTCCTGCCTGCTTCACCTCTGCTCTCTCCCGTCGTCTGCCCAGTCCCAAGTCTAGTCCGTTTGCGGTTAAGCCTGGAGCTCGTCGCCTCGGCTTGAAGACGAGAATGCTGCGCACAGCGAGAGAGCTGTCCGAACAACAGGTCCGGTACTATCTGGCGGAGATAGCTACATGTATACATTGCTGCCTGCTTACATATACTGAGAGCTAACCTCGGTCCAGATAGTCGCCACAAGCGCGATCCCATGCAGGGACTATAGGCAGAAAGCCTCGTACAACAACAGAACTGTTAAGGATGAAGTACCGGAAAGACCCCGAGAATAGTGGGCGAGATTGGTATAGCGGTGGGTTATCGCCCTCCGATAGATACGCCTGGAAGATTAGCAAATACTGGCCTGGCCTTGTCGATAACTGCCTTGACAGCTGCAGTGTCGTCTGGTGATTATGCAAGCAAGGTAATCAGAAAGCTATGAATCGATGGAAGGCAGATGCATAATGGCGCCTACCTAGCTGATCACTCGTGCTGACAAGCAAAATAAAGGTCTTTGGGGTGAAGACATCGAAAATAGCGGTGTACGAGTGTTGTTTGACTTCCATTGTCTGAAATTCGCTCTTCAGACGTCTAGTTTTTGTAATGACATCAGCAGGCCTGCTACAGACTGATTCCTGGATTTTCCTGACCACTCACTTGCAGCCAACTCTAAATAGCTTTATAGCCTGTGATATCTTCGCAAACCTGTCCTCGGGCCAATCTGACGGCAGTGAGACAAAGTGTTCTCCGTGTTGATCTGCAGCATCCAAGTTACTTTCTGACCTCGAACTTTGGGAAATGACTAGCATTGTTGTGCGTTCGAAGAGGACAACTTCTGTAGCTGAACAAAGTTCCGCTAACCGGGACAGATAGGTTGACAAGGCTGCCACATGCGGATTGAGGGTAGAGACAATGTCCGACCAGGCCTACAGGGAGAATCTTAGGACTTAGCGTATCTACGTGCAGGCAGAGATGCCAAACTTACAGAGTATAGCGTTTCGTCCCATATGCTAGTCG
Organism: Cystobasidium pallidum; assembly: GCA_001599955.1. NCBI lineage: Eukaryota > Fungi > Basidiomycota > Cystobasidiomycetes > Cystobasidiales > Cystobasidiaceae > Cystobasidium > Cystobasidium pallidum. Next base: position 322,716 of record BCIL01000018.1, read on the forward strand.
GGAACACACGGACGCTCTCCAAGCCTGCTGCCGCACACTTCTGTCTTACTTCCTGCGCACGCTGGTTGAAAGTAGCTTGCCTCTTGTCAGGGTTTATCAAGTCCATTTTATGTATCTGCCGATACCAATTGACTCTCCATTGTCAGCTATCTCAGCTTTCTCACTGGGGAGCCGAGCGGGGCAATTGATTTCATACCAGAACATGAACCATGGGTCCCGAAGAACCGCTCTCGACAGAGGCGTCACTGCTTGGTGTTCCTGAGGGTCCAGAACCAGCTCTCAATGCACCGAGTATATCCAGAAAATACACCATGTCCGTAGGTGAAGTCGAAACAACATCGAGGATATAGATAAGCGTGTGCACCTGCTTGAAGATAGTGTCTCTTCTCGCATCAAGGTATTGATCCATGAAAGCTGTCCAAACGAATGTAGATCCATTGTGTTAGTCCGTCAAGGGTGTGACTAACAGACGGATGCATGATGGGATGTCCTTGAACGCACACTCTTGTCCGCCACAGTCCCATAGATCAAGCTGCAGATCCCCTAAGAAACGGATTTGAGAGGTGTCTACGTCGATGGTTGCTCCCAGACGTTTCGTATCTCGTGCGACAACGTTGTCGAATATGATAGACCGCATTGAGGTCTTGCCTGAGCCGGAACGGCCCATCAGCAATACCTGATATGCAAAAGGTACGCCAAAGACAGCGCGCCAGCACGGTCGGCCATCTTTCGCAAGGCCGTGTGCAACTGAAATACTTGATGCTCACCTTTCGCTTCATCTTGAATGTCCTGATGTGCTGCTATCGTCTGTTTGGCCGCCGTGATCAATGTGTACAGAGGTAAAATGGTGATCGTACATGCGACTTTCACCAGGATAGTCGAGCGCACCTGTTCATTGTGTTTTCACCCCTTAAACGTCCGACAAAGGTCATTGGTACATCTCATTCGTTCTCGCAATGGACAGGCAGCTAGATATCTCGAGCGTCCTCCAAGGAGGCTACGCAACTCCGCTCACTCGGGAATTGCAAGCCGAAAGACATCTCACGAAGCAAGTTTATGATGAGCTAGACAGAATCCGTATGCTATAGAGGCATCCATTAACGGCTCTTCGTCTCTGTTCTTTCTCCACTGCCCTTGCCATTAACTTTCACAGAAGCATGCTTATGTATCCCATCTTCATTACCGACGACCCCGATGCCGAGACCGTCATCAATAGCTTACCCGGTCAAAAGAGGTAAGGCACTGGCCTTCTACACGTGTAGGAACCGTACATCTGAAAGATTCAGTATTCCAGATGGGGAATCAACAAATTGAAGGGCTTCCTTGAACCACTCGTGAAGAAAGGGCTACGATCTGTTATTCTTTTTGGTGTTCCGTTGCTTGTGAAGAAGGTCGGTCACGCTATGAACTCCCGATTATTGCTCTTCTAATCTAAGGCCTCCATCTATAGGACTACTGCGGAACACTGGCTGATGATCCAGAAGGCCCTGTCATTCAAGCAATTAAGCTCATCAGACGGGAATTTCCAGATTTAGTCGTGGCGTGCGACGTATGCTTGTGCGAATATACAGACCATGGCCATTGTGGACTGCTCAACGAAGACGGTACTATCTTCATGGCGCCGAGCGTCAAGAGAATTGCGGAAGTCGCGCTCAACTACGCAAAGGTGTGCCGTGCCATACGGAGCTGCCGCTCGACTACAATGTTCTTGCTGACTGTTGATGATGTAAAATCTTTCCCTGCAAACCGTCTGCTTAGGCTGGTGCCCACATGGTCGCACCTTCAGATATGATGGATGGAAGAAGTGTGTCTTAGCCTGCTCGAGGATGTCGAATCGTGAAATGCTGATTGAACTTCATTCACCAGTTAAAGCCATCAAAGAAGCACTGATTGCACACGGCTATGGCAACCGAGTGAATTTGATGGCATACAGCGCTAAATTTGCGACCTCACTGTATGGTCCTTTCAGGTATGGAAAGCATGCCCATTCGATATACAGAGAATTTTGCTGAGGCTGAGAGATTTATTGTCTGCAGGGAAGCTGCTGGTTCTGCCCCATCTTTCGGCAATCGAAAGTGCTACCAATTACCGCCAAATGCAAGAGGCTTGGCCAAGAGAGCTCTCGTAAGCTGAGCGTTCTCGACTCGAGCGGTTGGAGACACGTTCTGATGCTTTTACGCAATAGCTCCGCGATGCAAATGAAGGTGCCGACATTCTCATGGTCAAGCCTGGCATGCCTTACCTCGATATCATCTCGGAAGCGCGTCAAATATGCCCAAACCATCCACTGGCAGTATATCAAGTTTCCGGAGAATATGCCATGATCGTAGCTGGGGCTAATGCGGGAGTTTACGATTTGAAGACTATGGCTTTTGAGAGCATGGAATGCTTCTTGAGAGCTGGTGAGTCGCGTATCAAGCAATGATGTATGTGCTGTACAAGGAGGCTGACTGTCATTGAACTTCCCATGTTCCTTTCCGGATAAAGGCTGCACCCTCGTTTTGACATACTTTACACCAGAGTTCCTAGACTGGCTGTCGTAGTGTAATTTCGAAACTCAGAAGCAATGCATCTCCTCCATGTTTCGGATAGAAAGCGAGACTGACCACGACATGGTGCTGAAACGGGCAAAGAAGGATCATACATATCTCGCGTGCTTCTACAGGTCGGCCACTCGGACTATCTCTACAGTAGGGATTGTGTAGTACAGTCTCTTGCAAAAATCGTCATCATGCGAGCGGCTGCGATCCACCCTTTCTTAGAAACAGTAAAACTAAGCTCGCAATGTTTTTTGTTGCATTATTGCTTCAATGGACGCGTTCTCCTACGCTTTCAGCCGTGAATGGCGGTATGCTCTGTAATGATGCCTTGGGGCCTAGCGACTGGCAAGACTAGCCAGTGAGGCCAGCTTCCCTCCCAATGGCTCTCAAGCATGTATATCTCCATCCGTTCTGGCGGCTATGCAACTATCTCTTATGTCCCGCTATCTCCATCTCTACGCGTTGAGGTACCGACCATGACCGGAGAACCATACAATTGCTGGTTACCCTAACTCCTCCAGCCAACTAGTCCTTCGTTGGGATTCAAAACAGTTCCCATAACCTTTCATCACTTTCTGCCTTTGAAAGTGATGTAGATGCCGGAAAGAAGCCGAAGACCTTCGCGAGCCCAGCTTTGGCGTGCACACACGATACGGCGAGGGTTCATTCATCTGACCAAATCATCCTATGTATCAGATGACCAGTCGTAAGAAAGCATCGCGCATGTCACCACTCGCGGGTAATCCCTGTATAGCTGCACGGACTTTACGCCACCAGTTTTTGTGATGTTGCACGTTGTGATAAAGGAGGGACAGGCTGGCCGTTGATCTTTTCTGTCGCAAGACTGGCACGCAACTTGGACAGTGCATGGTATACTCTACTCCTTACGACACTCTTCGGTACACCAAGATATACAACTCAGCTGTTCCGTCCACGGCATTCCTATCGCCGTCATTGTCGACTGGCTATCATTGCCACAGCAGTTCATCATGGCTTCCACGCATGATAGCAGCCCAGTCGATGCATCTCGCTGCCTGCACTGTCGAGCACGGTCATACTCTTCGAGCGTCACATCCGGCCACAACCGCACCACTGAAATGCACAGTCGGATCTTCTCGTCCGCATCCCTGCCCTCCATGGCAGCCTCGTTCTCGTCTACGTCCGAACAGAGCGAGGGCTACTTTTCGTTTAGGAGCGTTGGTCTGAACGAGCCGGGCGACGAGGTGCAGCCGTCGTACGACCAGCGGAATGAGCGAGATGGCGAACACAGAGAGCCATGCAAGGTATGTAATACTCCTCTCCCTCTGCTCGCAGCGCTGTGTGTGTTCATACTTGCATCTTCACAGGATCTTCGATCACGGACTTCAGCGACGCACGCCTCGCGCAGGAAGCTGGCCCACATGCAGACACAGACGCAGCCTGTCAGACACACGCCAGAGCGGTCGCATTCGTTCTCCCGCATGTTGGCAGCCTTATCGTCGTCTTCACTCAAGCAGCCGTCTCCAATCCGCAACAGGTTAGCATTTGCGCCCGTCTTTGAAACCACACCCAAGCGACCCTCTCTCCTAGACGTGGGCAAAGTGAAGAGCGATCCATGTATCGACTTGCACAGGGTGTGGTGCGATAGGCCACTGAGATCATACAACGAAGGCAGATGCGAGCAGGGCTTCCCAATCAATGCCGAGAGCTCGCTGCGGGATGTCCTTTGATGGGCGATAGCAATCCAAGTCACGTGACGCGCCATCGCAGGTCGATCACGGCGGCCGCGCCTTGCGACCTCATGATGGGCAAAGCTTTGGTGAATTCGATGCAGGAGGGGAATCGTAATGTTGTTGTAGCCATATGCTACCTGATTGATGCTTCTAAAATTCCTGTAAAACGATCCATCTGCCGGAAACACGCCTTGCCGTCGACAGGCTTCTTGCCTTGCCCGCCAGCTAGTACCGGCATTTCGACAGCCGGAGGGCCAGGCCGATGATTGATGATTGCTTGCCCTGATACCGATACATCGACATCTATCGACGCAAACCACCCGACTCTTCGCAGCCATGTCAGTCAAAAGCGACTCAATTTTCAAGCCCGATATCTTCAAAGGCAAAGTCGTCTTCTGCACCGGCGCCAACTCCGGCGGGATATGCAGTATCCAAGTCGAGACACTGATGAGGCACGGCTGCGATGCAGCTATCTTTGGACGACGAGCGGAGCTGTCCAAGTCGGCAGCTAAAGAGTTTGAGCGGAAGACTGGGAGGAAGTGTCTAGGCCTGGCGGGTGACGTGAGGCAAGTCGAGACGTTGGAGAAAGCAGTCAAAGAAACGATAGAGGCGTTTGGAAGGATTGATTTTGTCATTGCCGGTGCGGCCGGTAACTTTTTGAGTCCGGTAAGCTTGTATCATCCTTCTTTGCGTTGTCGTTCTTAGGCGACCCTAGTAAGCTTACTTCGATTTCGCGAATGTCTGTCAGATTGAAGCGGCTTCAACGAGAGCCTTCGAGACTGTTATAGGGATCGATCTAGTATGTCGCGTCTATCCAGAAGAAAAAGCAACTCAGCTCCACTTACACATACCGTACCACTGACGTGTAGCTCGGAACGTACAACACCATCAAAGCTGTCCTGCCGGAACTAAAGAAGACGAAAGGGTCGATTATTGCCATTTCAGCCACACTCCAGGAAGGAGGTCAGTCCAAGTATTACGTGACAACAACAAGCCGGAATGAAAAAATAGACATTGATATGCATTCCTACTTCATTATCGATTACAGCCACCCTGCTTCAAGCACATGCAGCATCAGCCAAGGCAGGCGTCGATACGTTGCTGCGTCATGTAGCTCTAGAGTACGGTCCATACGGAATTCGAGCAAACACCTTAGCCCGTGAGTTAAGCCTCTCCTAGTGGCCTGCCGAACTTCTCCGATTCACCTCTATTGACTAATAACAACGCCCCATTGGACACCCTTCGAAATAAAAGCCGGACCGATAGAAGGAACCGAAGGGTTCGACCGTTTGGTACCTAAAAATACCAAAGGAACACTAAACCCAGCTGCCAGAATTCCTATTCAACGGTTTGGAACAAAGGATGATATCGCCAATACGACGGTGTTCCTCTGTTCGCCAGCTGCTAGTTACGTGAGTGGCTTCCCTTACCCCCTGGGCCACCGGCCTTACTGGTAGGTGGATCTTCGCTGACCTCGACACCTTTTTGACCAGGTTACCGGAACTCAGATCGTAGTGGACGGAGGGGAGGTAAGTCGGTCTATCTTTATGCATTGACTTCCCCGAGATTGCAATCTTGGCTGACTACCGGTGTCGATACTTTATCAGGTTTTGATGAAAACGCAAAACTCGTTCCTGCCATATCCTGATGCGTTACTGAGCGGGATGAGCTTCAGACCAGATGCCAAGAAGGATTCGAAAGCAAGTGGCAGTAAATTGTGAGAGAATGCGAAATTATATGAGATGCAGAGTGAGCTTCGTGTGTATCGCCCGTATCAGACTATAAGCTACATGAAAGAAGTGTATTGTAGGCGGAGGCAATCTATTCTCCTTTCTATCTTTTCCACTTTTGCTGGGTTTACCCGTTCTAGTACGCTTTCTTCTTTCCTTGCTGAGCAGTCTGTTTGCCCATACCTGTCATACCCTGAATCATTCCAATAACCCATCTCAACAGTCCCATGAACCATCCATACACGACTCGTGCGTCTTCGCCTTTCCATCCACCCGCTTGTTCAACATCCACCCTTTTCACTCCACCCAACTTCCATCCGTGTGTATTGCCAGCAGCTGTGTAGCCGGGAGAGCCTAGTATATTCGAAAAGAAGGAAGTGGAGCGATGACCCTTGTCGGACGCTTGAAAGGCTGATACGTCCGGGGAAGCGTCTTTTGGCCAGAATGTACCGGAAGGGGGACTACAGAGGATGGTCAGCGTTAAGCCTTGAACGAGACTGGCGGGTTTCCAGTATCAAGCGGAACTACTAAACATACATTCGGATCGCGAAATGAGTTGAAGGTTGGGTCAAGCCGTTGGTTGTCACGGATGCAGGTGGCTTATTGTTAAGTAAGTGGTCTTCCAGCAACGATAGATTCCTGCAATCCCAGATGAGGGAGTTTAGTCGCCTTGGAACACATTGAGCTTATACACATGTAGAGCTGACCTCATGTTGGACTTGAATGCCAGATCAAGGAGGTCTAGACCGAAATAGGTTAGTCGTCGTGTACAAAATGGGTGGCCCTGCCATGTGTTCTATATCACTTACCACCCACGAAGGGAACAAGCCCGCTAGAAAGGTTGTGAAGATCGTTAGATGCGCTGAGCTATCTGGCCAGAACCGGTCACTGCTTACACAGCAAAGTCGATGAAGCAGTTGGAGAACATCTTCCACAAAACCGCAGTCGGTAGACCGAACTGCATGCATAACAGGACGACGTAAAATCCCAGTAGGCCGCCTATGACGTCGCCTATGTACGGCAGTGCGGGAGACGAGGTAGCACAGATGGAGAGCAGAGATAAGATGAGCAGTAAGCCTGTGTTCTCTACGCTATGAAACGATCAGCCCAGAAATATACACTAACCAGCTACTGGTATCAAGCTTCCGATAATAGCTTCCACACCAAATGTAAAAGGCAGCTTGTCGAGAAAAGGGATTCGGAGGATAGTATTCGCAGCATCAAGCCAGTAGCACAGTGTCCTAATGTGATAGTAGAGACGCTGCGCCTCTTCGTCTGACCGCGGCCTTCTAGGGACGACAAACGGCTGTGCAACTGAACCTTTGATGTCGTTAATGGCAGTCTTGACGTCGGGCAGCCTGGGACCGCTTGCTGATGTTGAGGCTGAAGCCTTTGCTTGTGCCATATTTCCAAACGATTTCTGGATGGGCAGATGTTCTGCGACGTGATCTGCAAGAAAGAGGGACTGCGTCCGCGGTGCACTCGCAGGATGATCGCCCAGGACAGATTATTGCATATTGGTGACGATGTGGCAACTCGAAGTCTGGACACTTTGGCTTCGACCGAACAGACAAACACCTGTATATCCAAAGCACACCTCACAATGGTCAAGAAAGTAGTAGCCTTCGACATCTTCGGAACATGCTTCGGTAAGCCCGGTCGACTACAGTCTACAGTATGAACCGTTAATCCATCCAACCGTTTGCGTGAAGGCTTCGACAACCTCATCCAAGCGATTGATGAGGAATTTGGTCCTGAGATCAAGCAGGCTGGTACTACATCCGCTCATGTTATGATGTCGTGGTAAGTCTGCATACTATCCTGCCGACAGGATATCAAACGCCGGCGATCTAACGCGATCTTCCAGGTTCTATGCTACACAGCGGGACTTCACATACCTAAGTCTCTGTGACAGCTAGTACGTGTGCACGACATCCTATGGCATACATGTCTCCTCGAAATGCCCAATACGTCTGTCCATTGCTGACTCTGTATACCCCACTAGTACCCCGATCGGCAAAGTATTCGCCTCCACATTGCCCCGCGCACTCGCCATCGCACTGGACCCGGCGCCACAGTATCCCTCTCTCTCGCGCGTTTCTTCTTTCCCTCAAGACAAGCTCGACCGAGTAACCGCAAACTTGAAGACTTTGCCAGCTCGACCTGGTCTAGTTGACGGCTTCGAGACCTTGTGGAAGGCCGGTTTCGAAATCTATGCTGTATCTAACGGTTCTATCGAAAGTACCAAGGGCTTACTAGCGCAGACACAGCCTAAGAACAACCCCGATGTATTCACAAGCGGCGAGTTTGACAAATACATTGTCAGCTGCGACGAGGTGAAGCGGGCGAAGCCCAATGCTGATATCGTGAGGGATCGTCCAAAGTCACGTGTATTGTCGGTGCTCGCTGACGTCGCTACTGCAGTACAAGCATGCTCTGGACAGAGCAGGAGCAGATGCATCTAAAGATACTTGTTGGTTTGTAGCAGCTCACTCCTGGGACTTATTGGCAGCAAGACAAGCTGGGTTTAAGACTGCATACGTTACTTTTGAAGAAATCGTAGCATGTGAGGAAATCTTTGGCAAGCCAGATGTAACAGAAGATGGGCTGGCCAAAGCAGCAAAGTCTATCGTAGATGCATCGTCCTAAGCAAAGAAGCGGACGCAATCTGCGTCGGAAGATTCTAGATCAAGCTCCGAGGCTGAAGGTTTTCCGGGGCCTCTGATACTCAAATATGTTACTAAGGCTACATAGCTAGTACTTTCGCTATTCCAAAAATACAGTCTACTAGAGGCGCAGGAAATGTATCGCAGGAAACAATGTGTTTGACCGGGAATGTAATGTCCGTTACTGCAGCCATGTTTTGTGGGACATCGGCCGTCCTCGCTTCGCGGGCTGAATGACCATGAGTGAGAAAGACATCTTGTGTTTCCCGTTCAACTGATATATCTTGAAGCGATTTACCGCAGACTTTGGATGTACCAACGGCTGACGTAGTTGATTTCGCCCACGGAGGTCGTCCGCCCTTGTCGGTGTACTACACAAGCGGCACTATGGTTAGGCGCTGCGGCTATGATGGCGCTAAGCAGTCGAAGTCTGTCTGTTAGCAGCATTAGACATATGGCAAGAAAGTTACTCACCAGGTTGGCAACTGTTCTGTTCTTCTAGCCAAGAACAAGCTAAAACTATAGCCCAGCCCAGCCCAGGCGGATTATAGCTAGAGGGTAATGGTGCTACGATAGATATATATTGAACAAGTCGGGGAGTGGACAACTTAAAACAGACAATCTCACGACCTCGAGAAGTGTAGCAATCGACGACTCGAATCACGCCAAGCGAGGGCGTCGATTCCCCACAGGAGGTTGATTCGCTGGCCCAGCCGCATCAAAAGCCAAGGCACTGACGTGTTTGCGCTTTGGTATTCCAGGCGCCCGGCGAGGCGAGGCACTGTCAAGATACGTGCCATCCGCAACATCGCAGGAAGGGAGGGAGGGACTTTGAGTACGACTTGGCGAAGGATGACCCGACTTCGAGGTGAGCTCAGATTGTGCAGAGGCCACGAGGGACACCGCACTACCTTCGCTACTCTGACCACGTTTCGGCTCCTTGTTCGCCTCGACTACCGTTTTCTCCGCTGTAACTCTCGCGTGATTTATGAAAGCTTCTGTCGAAGCGTAGTGGTCGTCTGACTTGGGCAACGTTGAGCTGCCTGCCTCAATATCGTCTGTCATACGGCTCTGCGCATCGATATTACGGGCTGCATCTCCTAATGATGCTTTGCTTTTAGAGTGTTCAGCCAGACTTGATGTTGCCAGTGGTTCTGACCGGCCAGATTGCCGCACCAGAAGCTTTGCAATAGCCGCAGCTTCGTCGCTTGTAGGACCAAGTGGGGCACATCAGTTGTCTTTACACCAGAAGTCCGAGAGATCGCTATGAGCCAAGAGTCATGCTGACACCTACTCGTCCGAGCTATCTCTATCTTCTATTATCGTTGCTGTGCCAGGACTAACAGACACTGCCTGCGGGGGCCCATCCTCACCTCTGAGGTCACTTATGGCCTTCCTCTTCTTGCCGTTCATAGCTTGCTTTTTCACTAGGGTAGACCGGCCTTTCGTAGAAGTAGTTGCGATCGAAATCCGCAAGACCGGTGCACTATTCAGGACGTCGGCCTTTCCAGGCCTACCCGACGTGCTCGACAATGGAATAGCAGTAGGTCTGCTATGCAACTTGCTGCGCGAAGAAGGTGCGCGCGTCTTTACTGCATTGGAAGTTGATGGTATCGTGTTTAATGGCTGGCTTGACCCATGATCAACGGCAAGCACGTCTTTTACAGGGGCGGGTTCAACATATTTGTTAGCTCGCGTAGACCGACGCTGCATGACACAAAGAGTGGCGGATAGCGAGGTGGCTGCTTATGTTATAGGCGGACTTTCAGCGTTAGCGTACGAATCGGGAAAGAAGCAAAGCGGAAAGGACCCTTAGACCAAGGTAGTCGACTTTCAAAGTGCTTGGTCCTTTGTCGAACTAGTCCTTCGAATCGCCGTGCGCACGCATCAACGTCAGCATCCGATCGCCGTGAGAGTATTATGCTATCTGGGTTGTTCTATAACGGATTGTTCGAGACTAGATATAGGGTATTCGTTGCGCAGCGCACCAGACTAGCGAAACATTGGGCACCCCATCTGATATAAAGTCAACCAAAGCATGCTAGTATACGCAACTTCAGGAGTCGCCTTCCAACAGCCTGGACATCGTAGTCCGCCGAAAATGCGTGCAGTGAAAATAGCCTGTCCTACCTTGCTTGACTGCTAGCAAATCCCCGCTTCCTTCCGGCGAGCTACCGAGAGCGTCATACTATAGGTCTTTTATGCGTTTCTTGCCGCACAATTAAATGTGTTGGTAGGTTACTTTCCGAGGCATAAAAGAACCTGCATGCGTGAAGCTGTTGTGACTAAACATTTGGGAGAGGAGCCAAGCTTCTCCGCCAAGCACTTTCAGGGCTGAACACGCCCACTGGATAACACGTAGATGAAGAGGAATTTTGCACGGCTGGAGGGCGTTGCCATAGGAGGTCGGTTCAGGTGCCAGACTATTCAGGCAAGGTAGAATTGTCGGAAGTTAGACAATGAAGGCTAGCGGTGCTTGAGAAGATAGCTCACCTCGTAAGAATGAATGCTCATTAGGCTTGCATTTCGCTGGTAGTTGTCGATACGATAGTGTTCCGCTTTTCAACCCCAAGATGCTTTGATATACTTGATATACCGATTAAAAGCAGACCCCTCCAAAAAGATTTCGCAGACTACTTGGCCGTGTGAGAATGGATGATGCATTAGGCAGGACTTGTCGCTTGTTCTAGAGGCGTAAATATACCTCAGCTGTTGCGAGTCGACCTATAAATCTTCCCTGCCTCGCTGTTGTCTGTCTGCCGGACTTGCAGCATAGAGAGAAGTCTATTCGTGGCTTGTTTCGGCTTCCTTTCGCTTCTTGTCTTTCTTATCTTTCTTCTCCTTCTTCTCCTTCTTCTTTTTCTTCTTTATTGGTTCGTCCCCTGCTTCAATGGCCGGTTCGTCTATAGCAGGCTCCGCGGCGTTATCTGCTATGGTCGTAGCATTGGCATCGACGCTGTCGTGCTTGCGCTTTTTCTTCTTTTCCGGCGATTTAGGAAGTTCAACAGCCTCAACAGCTGTCGTTGACGATTTGGTAGAACTCCGCAGACCTTGCATGAGCCTGACCAAGCTGGCTGTTGCGTTCGAGTCTCCAGGTAGCTCGCCGTGATGAATCTGTAGGAATGTGCTAATATTTTCAGCTGCCCCAGCATCGTCGATGGGAGCTGAGATGATTATAGTGGTGGGCACGGGTGCCCAGAATTGCTGTGTCGTGGTCATTGTAAGGTAGTGACGATGCCTGGCAGTGCTATTGGGCGTAAAGACGGAGACCTGCAAATTTGCTTTTCCGGCTCTGGACTCGAAATGATCGATATGGAAACGTGACTTGGAATTCAAGCTTCATATCGTATTTCTCTCTTCTTCGACCTGCTAGACGTCAAAAGGAATGGCAACCACCGATTCGTTGAAAGATGTTCTGCAGCACAACTTTCCGCCCACTCTGGCGGAGGGGTCTCCCCGCGCCTCTTTATCCGGTACAACTACACCTGCTTCATCGAGACGAGCTTCGGAATCTGGCTATACCGCTGTACTTCCCCCTGTAGATACTGGATATGCATGGATCTTTCTTGCTGCTGGCTTCGTGATTGGTATATCGCAGAGATGCCTTCCGGGCTTATTTGAGCTTACAGATTCTGACTCATTCATGTAGAAACACTAGCTTTTGGATTTACCTTCTCTATCGGTGTGTTCCACGAGTACTGGACGACTACTCTCTTTCCGGAGGCAAGCGCGGCTTCAACGATCACTCTGGCAACGACCTTATGTTCAGGTCTGATGTACATAACCGCTGTCATCGTCGGACCTATTTTTACAAGATTCCCGGAGTTCAGAGCCAAAATGCAATACGCAGGACTCGCCTTATCCGTTGCCGGAATTATTACAAGCGCCTTTGCTACGAAGCCTTGGCATCTTGTAGTCACTGCGGGGATCATGTATCCTCTAGGAGGGTGCACTTACTATCTCCCAGCTGCAACTCTACTTTTCACGTGGTGGCAGAGGAAAAGAGGTGCGCATGACGAAACAACAAGCCTTTGTCTTGCAAACTGACGCGATACTACTTTAGGCTTCGCAGCAGGCGTGATGTACTCGGGCACTGGATTAGGAGGAGCTGTTTTTCCGTTCCTCATGCAAGGGCTATTGACTAAATTTAGCTATAAAGCCGCAGTCATTTCGCTCGTAGGCTTGAGTATTCGCAGGCGCAGTAGAGCATTGGCTGATTGAAACCCTTATCTCTTCACTCGCTAGGCACTCGGATACGGTCTCTTCGGTGTCGCGGCAGTCTACTTTATTCGCGAACGCATTCCAGTCCGCCGTAATCGACAGGCATACGATGGCATCGACTTGCCCGCGCGCCGAGTACCTTATACTTTCGTAAAGCGCAACACCTTCTATGCTTTCGTTCTATCTATCCTCTTTACGAGTCTAGGCAATTTCCTGCCGTCGATTTATCTTCCTTCGTACGCTACTGATCTAGGGCTGTCGCAAAGTAACGGCACTCTCTTGGTCGTCATGATGAAGTGAGCATTACAGTTGTGTAAACAAAGATACTGCTAAGGACCCCCTGACCGTCATCACCTAGCGCGTCATCCGTTGTCGGTCTGCTCGTCTTAGGTCACTTGAGCGACAGGTGGCCTACACGTGCAGTGATCACCATTTCCTGCATGGGTTCGGCAATCAGCTGTTTCCTTCTTTGGGGATTTGCTACCAATCTCAGTGTACTTGTCGTCTTCTCCCTATTGTTCGGGTTCTTCGCGCTTGGGTGAGAACGCATAACTTCCTAGCTCGTTATGCGCACACATTGACATTTCAACTGCATATCTCAATCTGTAGCTTCGCAGCAGTGTGGAACAAGCTCATCACCATTATCTCAAAAGATGACCCTCTCATGCCGCCAATAGTATTCTCCGTTTTTGCTTTTGCAAGAGGCATAGGCAGTATCCTATCTGGACCGATATCAGTAGCTCTGCTCAAGTATGGGACCCTCGAGCATGCTAAACACGGATACGGCGTCGAGAACTACGTAGGTCCGACTCTACCGTCAAAGCGCGCAAAACTTCGCTGACGTGACTATCCATGTAAAGGGTGGACTTCTTCTCTGGACAGGCAGTGTCATCACACTCGGTAGTATTGCGGGTGTTTCCTATCGAGACGTCTAGAGCAGACTGTACACCGGTTTCTTCCCAGGTCCCAGTTGTTCATTGCGGGTTGTACAAGTATTGCATCAACTGTATCGGGCTAGACTGCATATCTATCATAGATTATCAATACCGAGTCAGTTAGGATTGTTATCAGCTCCCGTTCGGATCGTCGATTTGCTCAAGCTGGATGATCGCTTTACTTTGCATGTCATCGCTGCCTGTCGGCCCGCTGCGGCAATTGCCTCTAACGGACTGACTGTTCCGACGAACGCTATATCGGGCGAGACGTGCCAAGGAAGTCACAGGAAGGAAAAGAGTTCCAGGTCATCGAAACCACCTAGAATTCGGCAAACTGGCAGTCTTCGAAGTTAGTCAAGACTACCGGGGTCGAGACAGAACGGGCGCGGGATACAGCATATCCCAAGGTGGAGGTGCTATTTCTACCAATTCTGCACTAAGGAGCAGTATGAGTGGCCAGAATTGGGACAAGGTCATAAAGGGTGCGCCTACTTGCTTCTAAAAGCTCCCTTGATACTTCCTGTTCCGCCATCCCGCATGGTTAGCAATCGATACTGACAATACCACATGCAATCTTCCATAAAACAGGAGCTACGAAGACGAAGCATGCTCCGCCAAAAGCGAAGGTGAACTTCTTCCCAACAAGCGCTCATGAGCGCTAGTATGTGGCATAGACTGACGAGCCTTCCGGACTGCCTTCTGAAGTACATCGATCCGCTCGTGCAAGGCACTTTCGAAGGCGAATATGCTGTAGCAGATATAGGGCAGTCAATAGCACCGAGGCTACGGGACTCGAATAGTACCGTGAGCTTCTATACTAGCTGGTATGTCGGGGTCGGGGATTTCATGCTGACGCTCACCATCGAACCACGTGCACCATCCATTGCCGATTATACCTGTGTTTTTTTGGTCGCAACACATAGGTCGTCTTCAAAGCCCTCATCGTAGTGCATATGCTATTACGGTCCGGCAACATCAAGTATACTTTCGGGGTATGGTCTAGCAAGCCACATCTGCTTGGCTTGAGCAGCGTAACTTCCGGGCACGACAGCGTACAGAACCTTACAAAGTACGCATACTACCTTCATACGAGGCTCAAAACATATACGAGTCTTGGGAGAGATAGCATACGAGATCGGGGCGAGAGAAGAGCAGAAGGAAGAGGAGATGGCGGGGAAAGACTTCGAGGATTGACGGTCGAGAAAGGCCTGCTCAGAGAGGTCGCAACATTGCAGAAGCTCATGGATACTTTATTGGAATGCCGCTTTTATCTTGAAGACAAGGAAGATGAAGTCACTATGACAGCTCTCCGTTTGCTAGTAAAGGATCTTCTCATACTATTTACGAGTGTTAATGAGGGTGTCATCAACGTGCTAGGTAGGCACACCTTCCTTTCCTGCAGTGCCGCCGCAAGCTGATTTCCAATGTTGCACTTCACAGAACATTACTTCGAAATGGCTCAAGTAGATGCAACGACTGCATTGAAGATCTACAAATCCTTCTGCAAGCAGACGGAGAAAGTTGTCACATACTTGGGAGTTGCGAAGAAGATGCAGAATGTTCTCAACGTGCCGATCCCGAACTTGAAGCATGTATGTGATAGTAAGACATGGGTTATTTGATGGCATTATAGCTGAATGTATCTGCAGGCGCCCGTGTCTCTTGCTGGGTCACTGGAAGAATACCTCAAAGATCCCAACTTCGAACAAAATCGCATAGAGTATAAGCGTAATCGGGAGATAGCGGAGGGCAAACCTGGTAAGAATACATGCCCTTGTATGTAAGCTAACGTTCCTCACGTCTGACTATGTGATTGCCTGCTGCAGTAACCGAGCCAACGAGCAAATCGAGCTCTTCTGGCAAGAAATCACCAGCCGCCAATGGATCAGGCGCACCAAAGCAGTCATCTTCCTCCACTCCGGCAGCTGCTAAGCCTACAACAGAAGGGAACAAAGCGTTCGTTGACTTTTTCGATGCCATCGAGCAGGAGCAGACTTCCATGTTTGATCCTCAAACTGGCGCGCCAAACGCAGCCTATTTCCAACAGCAAGCGGCTTTCAATCCTTTCTCCCAGCAGCCGAATATGCTTCCCATTGGACAAATGAGCCTATCAAGCAGTATGCCTTTCGGATCGCTACAGCCTCAAGTGACGGGCGCCATGGCTTTTGGTCAACTACAACCTCAAATGACGGGAGCGTTCGGACAGCCAATGGGCCCTGGAGGGGCAGGAATGATGAGTCCATTCGGACAGCCTCAAGCCATGCAAACCCAGCCTACTGGATTCCTGCAACCTCAGGCTACGGGTGCAAACCCATTCCGACAGAGCATTATGATGCCTCAGATGACTGGAATGAACCCCTTTGGACAGCAGCAACAACCTCAACAGGGCATGTCTCCATTCGGTCAGTCGCCTCAGCGATCATTTTCAGCTCAAGCGTTTGGCTCGCCTCACAATGCGCAGGCGCAAGGGAACAGTCAGCAGCAACAGCAGCAGCAGTCTCAATCGGGTGTACCACAGCTACAACCACAGTGGACGGGAATGAATGCGTTTCAGCGTCCGTCTTCCGCTCCTATTGGACAGCAGCCCAATGCGGTCAGCAGCCTGTCTGCAAATAATATGCCTCAAAGGCTAGGTTCGATAGTGGAGCAAAGTACCGGCACCACAAGCGCGACGCAGCAGCAAGGAACTGCTCAACACCCTCTTGCACCTCAGAAGACGGGATCCAAAAACCCATTTGCACCCCCGCCGGGGACTGTTCCTTCTTCACCACCTAAACCACCACAACCTTCTATGAATCAGATAGCCTTCCAAGCCTTTCAGAATGCGCAACAACAACAAAATCAGCAAGCGCAGCAGCAGCAGCAAAACGGAAGTATGTTTGGAAATGGTGCTGGATCTGGATTTGGAGGCGGCAGCAGTAGCACAAATAATGCTACTTCTGCACAATCGAACGCCTTTAACAATAGTAACAGCAACAGTAGTAATGTCCCACCACCGCAACAGCCTAATAACGGATTCGAAGACTTCTTCAAAGCTGCAGAGGCAAAGAGACAGCTACCCGCTCAAACTGGATTGATGGGTAGCATCGCATCTGATTTTGCATTTGGACGGGCTATTCCATCTTCGAGTGGTGGTAGCAACACTCCTAGTGGGGACGGGGGGATCAGTGGAATTCGCAACAACGCCAATACCCCAAATACGGGCATGCCCTTCAACTCCAGTGGCAATCCCTCTAGTTTTGTCAGCTCCCCTTCTATCGCTGGAATGAATGAGAGCGCGTCTTCTTTCAATTTTGGTTCTTCTACCAACAACCATAATAACGGCAGCAACAGCAATGTTAGCTTGAACACGAGTAGCAATACCACCGCTGGCACCTCCTCGAGCATGTTCGGCTCTGCGTTTGGTCAAAGCTCTCTCAACAGCAATATCAACCAAGGCAGTGGTCAACAGCAGTCTCAACAACCATTGCAGCCACAAGCTACTGGCTTTGGAGGATCTTCAGTCAAACCTTTCCAACCTAGTTCGAGTTTTGGAGCTAATTTGTTCGCAGAACAAGCGAAGAGGCAGGGAAGTGGGTCTGATATGCCACAACAGCAGCAGCAGCAGCGATATACTTCTGGTAGCAACACCTTTGACTTCTTAGGGTCCAATAATGGGACGTCGTCGACGCCGCAGACAAATGGTGGCGGGATGAACGCCCTGCAGCCACAGACCACGGGAGGCCCTAACCCATTCAGGGCGAGCATGATGCCGAGTGGACCAGGAGGAGCAGGAGGGATGGGCAACAGCAGCTTCACCGGAGCATTCAATAGCAACAACTCTGCATTTGGTGGTGGTGGAATGACGGGCGGCGGAGGATCTTCATCTTCGGCTGCGCCACAACAGCAGCAGCAGCAGCAGGCATGGGGGAGTCTGATATAAGGCGATGTCTATCAGGGGGAGTCTGTGGGGAGCTGCATGGTTGTCAGCATGTACCGCATCGCAGAGGTGTACAATGTTGGTATTACAAATCAGTCCAAGCAGCAGCTTCTCGCGCGTTCCTTGCTCCGTGCCGCCGTCGCCGGCCTCTCGCCACCATCCGCTGACCGATAGATAAGCAGGACCATCCAGCGGGCCATCGCTCGCTTCTCTCTTTCCTTCCAACCACCGCACACATCCAGTGCACACACACACATCGGCACTCTACAGACACTCAACCATGCAGATCTTCGTCAAGGTGAGCATCCGTGGCCCCTCACTCTCCCGTCCTCGCTGCCGCACCGCTGCCGCCGCCGTCATCGCCAGCACCATCCGCCAGCACCATCGGAAGGCGTGTGACGGGCAGCCATGGTTGCTGCAACTTTACTGACTCTCTATCACTGCTGTCTGCTTGCGGTCCACATTTCCAGACCCTCACAGGTATGTCCACTCGCTTGCCATTGTTGGCCACTCAGCACTGACTCGACGGGACCTCTATGCAGGCAAGACCATCACCCTCGAGGTCGAGTCGTCCGACACCATCGACAATGTCAAGTCCAAGATCCAAGACAAGGAGGGCATCCCTCCCGACCAGCAGCGTCTCATCTTTGTGAGTGTCTTTTAGGTGTCCCTTGTCGTCTCCCGTCATCGCCCCGGACATCCGGCATTCCTGGGCCGCGTTCCCGCCACTTGACGCAACTCGTATGCGTATGCTGTGGCGATCGAACACCAGGGAAGCCAGGACCGGCGGCTTGCTAAACGCGGGCTTCGACAAGAGACCGTATCCTCTGTACGCCGCATAGACTGACTCCTTGTTCATTTGCTCGTCTACTCAGGCTGGAAAGCAGCTCGAAGACGGTCGCACCCTTTCCGACTACAATATCCAGAAGGAGTCTACCCTCCATTTGGTCCTCCGTCTACGTGGTGGTATGCAGATCTTCGTGAAGACCTTGACCGGAAAGACCATCACTCTTGAGGTGGAGTCATCTGATACCATCGACAACGTCAAGAGCAAGATCCAGGACAAGGAGGGCATTCCGCCCGACCAACAACGTCTTATCTTCGCCGGGAAGCAATTAGAGGATGGACGAACCCTCTCAGACTATAACATCCAGAAGGAATCCACCCTTCATCTGGTTCTCCGACTACGTGGTGGTATGCAGATCTTCGTAAAGACCCTGACTGGCAAGACAATTACCCTGGAGGTAGAATCTTCTGATACCATTGACAACGTCAAGTCCAAGATTCAAGATAAAGAGGGCATTCCACCCGACCAACAGCGATTGATCTTTGCTGGAAAGCAGCTCGAAGATGGACGTACGCTATCAGATTACAACATTCAGAAGGAGTCGACCCTGCATCTGGTTCTTCGGCTGCGAGGTGGTATGCAGATCTTTGTCAAGACGCTGACAGGCAAGACAATTACCTTGGAAGTCGAGTCTTCCGACACCATTGATAATGTCAAGAGCAAGATCCAAGACAAGGAAGGCATCCCACCCGACCAACAGCGATTGATTTTTGCTGGTAAGCAGCTGGAGGACGGAAGGACTCTTTCGGATTACAACATTCAGAAAGAGTCTACTCTCCATCTCGTCCTCCGTCTTAGAGGTGGTTGTTAGAAGTGGCGAGGCCGCTTAGTCTAGTCTATGTTCCAGATAACAATGAGCAGTCATTCAATGTATCCCAAACCCCACTGCCCTGTCCGAGGCCTGTGACTACGCCATGTAGATCAGTGTCTTGTTTTAGCTTTGCCCGTCTTTCGTCCGTTGTTTTTTGCCCGTTGATTGTCTGCCTGCACTTCGCCTAGCTGCCTTCAAGGAGTGCAACCGCGGTACGCTTTTTCTGTTCTGGGAAGTTGCAATGGGTGCGTCTGTTGACGCTTCGGCAGATAGGCTTGCCGATTGGGACTGCTGGCAGCATTACCAGCAGTGTTATGTTGTGCCTTTGCCACTAGATTGTGATTTATGACGCTACGATCAGAAGCTGCGACGGAAAACGTCTGGAAGCGGGCTGCATATACACATGTGGTTCACGTTGCTCGCTGTCCGGGCTCCTGCATCAGCGGACTGCCAGTCTCCTGTTCTCCGAGTCACATCCTTTGCTGTGAATTCGAAAGCAAGGCCCGGCAGCACTTCGTTGATCGCAGCACCGCGCTATCATTGCCGAAGTCGACGGTGCACGCGGTCCCTCTGTTCCAGCTCGAAACGTCGAATATAAACACATACAGTGGTCTGATACTGTTAGAACCATAGACTCCCCCCGTTGAGTCCTTAACCGCCTGATCCTTCATCCTATCTGGTTGCTGGTCTATCTTTCCGCCCGTCAAACGTGGTCATCGTCATATCCAATACCTCGAATCTGTGGAATCGATAGCCAACAATCAGGTTGACCTGCAGCAGGCTGCTGTTAAGGAAACTTTAGCCGCACTTGGGCACATTAACCATTCGCAAGTCTCCTAGCCCCCTCTTGTGAATTCCCCCGATGTTCTCACAAGCTGGCAGCTCTAGGATGGGCAATTCAACAACAGCATCATCATGGGGCAGAGATAACAATACTGCATCCTCATCAACATTTTCAGGTACGAATGGAGCTGGGTATGCGCATAGTACCGCTGGTGCTGGCAGTGACGATGAAGATAATTACGTTAGTCTGGTATGGGGCGGTGAAAAGTAGGTGTTGTCAATGGGCAGCCAGCCCTCTTCGTGTTCTTCACGTCGAATCACTCGCCATCTGTAACTAAACTAGAGAAAACTGACTTTCTCTATTCATGTCTGTCAGAATGCGGATACCACTACCTCCGCCAGACGCACCGCTCTCTGCCCTGCGAGCGGCAATTCAAGAACGAACAGGTGTGGCACCGGAACATCAAAAGCTTATAGTCGGTGGTGCAGTGATGCAAAAGGGTATGTGATCCGGTCATGATTTTGAGTTTGGGATAGATACAGGCTATTTATTGATCTGTGCAATCGACTTCCCCCCTCGACAGACCTACCGCTCAAGACTTACGGACTCGTCAAACCGTCTTTGCGTGACGATCTATACGGAAAGCAAGAGGAAGATCAATCTCGAATGCCAAGCATGGGAATGCGAAGTCTCTTGTCCAAGTGGGGATTGGGCAATACACCAGCTGCAGGAAAGAAAAACCAAGAGCTCAGAATAACAATGATAGCTAGTAAAGATGCCAGTGCTGTCGTTCGAGATAGAGGTGATGGAACGGATCAAGATAGACAAGGTTTGTCCGCACGGGAACAAGCTTTACCTGCAGCGGCGTCATCATCAACATCGAGACAGCAAGGCAAGAAACAGAGTCAACAACCGCTAGATGAGCCTAGGGTCATCGCGCAGATGGATTCGATAGTGACGAGTACATTAGAGAAGCTGAAAGAACCCATAGAGAACGTTCTCCGTCCAACAGCATCAAGTACAGATAAAGAGATAAACAAGCAATATCTAATGGTCTCAGAAGTTCTCCTGCAAGCTTTGATGAAGCTCGATGGTTTCGAGATTGATTCTTCCTGGACAGAAGCGAGAAAAGCGAGGAAAGAAGCTATTCGAAAAGTTCAGGCTCTCCTAGATGACATTGACGCTGCCAAGGAGAATAGGCAGTCTAGTGGCAACAGTATTAGAGCAGGGTTATAGAGCGTAATTCGACTTCTATGTGTAGATACTGTCATTTTCCTTCGCTACTTCCATCTTTTGTATTTCTACTTGTATCCCTACGCGAAACGGAGCATGCAATGTCTTTATGGAATCTCTAGAGCGATAGAGGCTTCTTTTTCTATGAATGACTATTTGCGGGCACGCGGAAACGTACTGGTACCTTGATGGAACATCAACAACTTCAGCTATTACCTCGAGAGCCTTGGGTTTTATTGCTGTGAACCCTCAACCGGCTTTTCCGACGGTGTACCGTATTCTTGAGGCATGCTGTTCAGGGTGAAATGTCAGTGGATTGACAAGTGGTAACAAATGTGCAATTCTTCCGCTGAACCCACTTCAAGCCAACTCGTCTAGCCGAAAGGCGAGCGCGTTCCTCCTGTGTCATATTTACGCCAGCATTGTATCGCTCAACGAGCATCTTCAGGAAACAAGACGTTATTCACGGCATCAGTCTTCGGGAATATGCCTTTCCTAGCAATTGAAGCTGCAGACTAGACCAACCATGTGAAGCCGTCTAGCTCGCAGATACTGTCCAACTTCGTTCATTTCCTGCATGCTGGCTTTTTGCACTTGCTCTTCTTGTGATGTCAGTTTCTTTCCCTGCGGTACATTCTGGCTCTGCACACGGTCTTGAAGTGTTTGTCTAAGGTTCTTAACTACTACACTCTTTCCACGATGATTCCTGAATTTATGTATCGTGTCCTGTTAATAGCGTGCAGCGATTTATCGTCGATCAGCAACTTGAGATGCCACAATCTTGGGGGAGCACTCACCCCCAAGCGGACTTCACGCAGTATGTTGCGGTATAGCTTTGCTGGCGTCGTTGCCATAGTGAGATAAATGCAGTCTGTCGAAAAGCCGAATTGAAAAGAGAGAGAACATAATTGCGAACGACGCTCGGCTTGTTCCGTTTCCCCTTTGCCTTCCGATTGATCCGGCTTCAACGCCACTTCGGCAGGCAGACATACGGATACCTCTTCTTAATGGACGAAGTCGCGGTCGTGTCTCTCGCGCTGACACTTGCATTTCAAGCTGCATGGCAACGAAATCAGCGGAATGCTTCGGCCGAGTTGCCGAGTGTTACGCAACACTATAGTCAACAAGATGCCATCATACTGGGACACCGCTTTGGGAAGCAGTTCAAAGGCGTAAAGACAGCCCCTGACAATTCTGACTCGTGGCTTCTAAATCATGTGGATTCTGTCGCTAGAGAGATACAAAGATATGAATCCGTGAAACTGCGAGAACTAGCCTTGAACGTGATTCCCTTTACTGCGCTTAACGACAGAGCAGCTCGTATCGAAGAGGATCGTCACCTGGAGTATCAAGATGCTTTGGTACAAGCATTAGTAGAATGGGCCAAGACGGATTTCCTGAAATGGGTGGATCCAGTCAAGTGCGAGCTATGTAGCGGCCCAACGGAAGGTACATCTGCGGGTATTCCTACTGAAGAGGAGCCCAAATTGGGGGCAGGTAGAGTGGAGCTTTACCGATGCGCAAACAATCGACTTCAATGCTACGGCCATGTAACACGGTTTCCTAGGTATTCAGACCTGGAGAAATTGCTTCAGACTCGCACTGGTAGATGTGGCGAGTTTGCGGCGGTATTCATGCTGCTATTGCGTTCTCTGAACGTTCGAGCGAGGTACATATGGAACTCGGAAGACCACGTCTGGAATGAATACTATTCGGATGCATTGCGGAGATGGGTCCATGTTGACTCGTGCGAAGGAGCGAGAGACAAGAATTTGCTTTATGATCAGGGATGGGGCAAGAAAATGAAGGTGGGTGTGTTCCTGTGGCACAAGGTTCCGGAGTTGTGGAGTCGTGAGCGTAGCTTACTTGATCAGTTTCCAGTACTGTATCGCTTTCGGTATAGACGGTGCGCGGGATGTTACCAGATCATACGTGTCCAATTGGCAAGAAACGCTGGCGCGGCGTGATGGAACTCTTGAAACAACTTTGGGTAATAGACTCGCGCAAATAACCGATTTCCAGAGGAAGGGCCGGTCTGTGGACGAACTGAAGATTTTACGCGAGGAGGATGAATCTGAAGAGCGGTGGCTTTCGGATTGGAAAGCTCGGGCAGATTGCGCTCGGCGGAAAACGATGTCGGGACGAAGCAGTGGGACAATGGCATGGAAATTGATGCGAGCAGAGGTAGGTGGAAACACTGGGTCGCGCTCAGCACCAGCCATGATTCGTAAGTGTCGGTCTCTTGATGTGTCGGTTGAGATGTACGAGTTGCACAGGCTAAGGTTCACATCTATTCATAGCCGCAAGGCTCATTGCTGATGTCGAAGGAAATATATCCGAAGTCAACTTGAATGGGGCGGCAAGGGTCAAGAATAACCAAATTATCTTGACCGAGGATACCCCTAGCCAAACCGGATCTGCCTTTCTGCCTTTGCCTATCGAGCTACAGGATGTTATAGTTATCACGACATTCACCATCAAACACGAGGCAGATGACGGTGCAGATGGTATGGCAATTGTATTTCACTCCGATACACGCGGACTCAAGGCTCTCGGACAGGGTGGCTGCGACATGGGCTACGGTGGCTTACTAGACTGTCTAGCCATCGAGCTAGATACGTACAGATCAGTAGATCGATGTGATGACCCGCCCACTCCGCATATATCCATACATACAGGAAGGTCTCGTGAAGTATCCGCCCATCACAAAGCTAGTTTATGGTGCAGCAAACAGGGTGCTATTCCCAATATCGATGATGGTCGACAATATAGATTACGAGCCGAGTTATCTCAGAATCGGAAGGAGCTGCGTATTTTCCTCGATGATAGTGCGGATGGCCACTTTGTAGAGCTTACAGATCAGCCCGTGAAGCTAAGTTCGTTACCTGACACGGGGTATAGGTTCGTCGGGTGGACCGCAGCAACCGGAGGCCTACATCAGAGTCACATCGTCAGCAAATTTGAGATTCGAGAAGGACACAGTCGGGAGGATGTACCATGAGATCGATGTATCGGCATAAAGGGCAACTGAGCACAATCATCCTGATAGGACGGCGGGTCACTTGGTTGATTGGTATATAGCGGAATTCCAATTCAATGAGAACGCGGAGAAACTTATCTTTCATCCAGCACGGATCCCTTTCAGCACTATGAAGCCCATACCTGCTTTTGCCTCTGCTAGTTTGCGACTTTACTTTCCCCCGGGTACAACTACAAGTCAATAAACCCCATACCGAAAAGTACACGAAACCCTCTTACTAGAAAGTTTCGCTACTGGAGAGACCTGTTTCCTGTCGTGCTTCGTACCGAACACACTTCGCGTAAGAAGATTCTACCGATGGGCAGTATGTATAGCTTGGGTTTGACTTGCTGTGATCGAGCCTGGCGTTAGCATCCGTTCTTACACTGCGAGTAACCTCTCCCTCTAAGAGACAGTAATAGCTTTTCAAGACTCATTATGGGGCTGAAAAGATTTGAATTCTTGGTGAAAGGCACGGTGCAGGTGATTTACCGCAGTCCGGTATGCTAGCTGTCACGAGAAGCATTACTGAGGCACACCACTACTCGCTACGTCAGGGTGTAAACTTCAGGTGATACAGCTTCAATATGCTGGCAAACGCGTGAATACTGACTGGTAGAATCAAGGTCTTGGACTGTTAAGCAAGCGGAAAAGCTAAAAGTAACTGGCTACGTTACCAACGATGATGTAAGCTTTCGAGAATGCTTCAATGGAGTCGTCGTGGCGCTAATGATCGGCAATGCGCGCTATCCCTACCTCAGACTGGTCATGTTTCCGGACTGGCGGAAGGTGAGAGTGAAGCACTCGACTCTTTGTACGTGTCTTCTGGATCCTGCACCACGCCTCTTTCGCCAACTTCCTCAGCGCCATGTAAACTCCAACATCTTCCATACCTTTCTACCCCGCATGTGCTCTAAGACGAATCTGTCCAGCGCTATTCCAGAGCACTAGCGGTGAGGAACTGCTAGAAGGCTCATGCGTCTGCATCTCGTGTACATGTGCTGGGAGGAAAATGGCTCCCCGATTAATCAACGGGACTGACGGCCTTCATAATAGTGCCAAAATCCTAGAGAAAGGTCCTTCGGCAGCCGACGTGGCCCAGGTTGAGATACGCAGTCAGCAAGATATCTCGTCTCAGACCTATTCGTCTTTTGATGTGCAACGATGAAAGGGTATACTGCGTGCGACAGGCAATACTGTAGCATCTTTCCTGTTTTTACCGCATTGTGACATGTCGGCAGCGGTGTGCGAGAAATACAAGTCCTAAAGATGACTCTTCATATCAGCATTCAGGGCAGAAATTATCCTTCCCGCAGTTTGCCGCCCTTCATGGTCATCCAGCTCTTCGCGTCTTTGGAGCTCTTGCAGTCCTGCCAGTGTATGTGAGGGAAGTTCGCCCTTTCCGGCGTGGATCTAGCTCACCTATCGGCAACCTAGACTCCGTTACTTCCGTCCGGGCGCCATTTAGTACTGGCGCAGGCACGATCTACGGAAGTGAATGTGGATTTAGAAGGTTGCTCAGCTCACCCTGCGGGCGGTTCTTGCACATACATGCCAATGCACATGAGGCACAACTTGAGCATAGCCGTTGTTGTTGACAATGTTGAAATCTTCTTGGCCCATTGCTGATAACATACACATACTAAGCCAGGTTCGTAAAGATATGGCAGTCTGGACCCACCTTTGCAGATAGCCCGACAGATACGTGGCAGAATAGATCCCATATGAGCTGAAAAGCCATCGGGCAAAGTCGTCCTTTAGAATGTATCGCATGGTCAATCAAGTTAGTCGAATCGTTATCGAAAGCAGGTATTTTACATCTTCTCATGGTGTACTTTCGGAACTAGAAGCGTATGTCCTCGGCGGATGGGCAAGATGTCTGGTTAGGAGTCGTTCAGCTTTAACCGGCTTTCCCGGTGACTGTCACTTGCCTAGGAATGCAACAACTTGTTCATCTTCGTATACCTAATGTTCCGAGTCAGCTAGGGAGTGTCGAGGCAGCGCATTGACCGGGCAAAGTTCACCTTGAAGGCCGGCAGATCACCAACAATAATAGCACAGAAGGCACATCCGTCTTGCGCATATTGGTTCAGAACCCCGGACTTCGACTGTCTCCGATTGAAGCTGTCTATCAGGATAGAGGTCATTTTGGCAATTGAGCCAGTTCACAAAGAGAGCAAGGCTTCTGGAAACCCATCGGGCACGTGCCATCATGCAAGTCGGCTGCTCCGTGTGGCGCAGGTACCAATGTAAGTCTACGGTTTCTGATCAGGCATATGCTCGAAGCAGGGAGCGGCGGTTGATGCGTATCGGTGCTGAACTGGAAACCTAATAGGGCCGTATAGAGGTAGCTCATTTCCCCGGAATCGTGCTGAAGCCGGCTCAAAAGGGGGCTGGTTTTCCGAAACCGCTTTCTTGGAATTATAATAGCAAGTACACGATACTGCAGCGCATACTAGCGAAGGACAATGGTAATCAGGTTATTCCTAAGTCACTATGCTGCATGATGTACAAAAGTTTGAGGCTGTACAGACGCCTTGACAGTGGTTTCAAAGTTGGCGTTGGCCACCCTTTGGTCMCCGGTACCTGCCGTGATTCTTTCCTCGGCCTTGACATTCAGTATTCGAATTTGTAGCAGAACCAGTGAAGGTCGTAGCTATCAATGATAGGCAACACCCATGGCGTTAGAATAACGGTCTCATTTAGGATTTGACGTTGCGGGTGGAACTGCATTACGCATGAAGGCATGGGAAAAAAAAAATCGGGTTTTTTTTTTTGGATTTAACATTCTGGATTACCATCAACAGAAGCGACTAATGATGGACAATAGAATAGACTAAACAATCATGTACAATAGCTGTTTGACTTGGTGTAAACTCTTCCGGTGTTTCCGGGCTTTGTGGACTGACTTTGTCGATGCCCTGAAGGTGGTACATGACGATTCAATGAGGCTCAGGCTATTCCTGTAGGATGACTAAAACTATGTGTGAGAGTAAGTTGTGACCAAAGCTTTCAACTAAGGAGGTGCATCCTCGACTTGCTGTCGTTCGAGCCGATTTGCACGTCTTGCTAGGAATCGTGCTTCAACCTCGAGACGCACATGATCGAGCGGTTGGAGCTCGCCGCGAGATACCCTGCGTGTGATGACGAGCCGGTGCAGTATGCTCACATAGCATGCCCCATAGCCTATAATCAAAGGATCAGGGTCGTCTATGCTGAGTAGATCCACAGGACTTGTAGGATGACGCGTGGGCGGGCAGAGATATTGCCACACGTCCCGGCCGGCATTGCACTCGTAGAGCAAAAGAAAACTCCCGGACGGGGAATCGAACCCCGATCACCGCTGACCACGTGAATGAGAGAGCGGTATCTTAACCTTTAGACGATCCAGGACTTGGATCTCAATTAAAAACTGCGGTCCGAAGACCATCCTATCTGACTACATGTGTCATCCTTGTGCAGGGGCCATGCTAATCTTCTCTGTATTGTTCCAATTTTATGTGTGCCACGGCAGAGCCGGGACTTTGTGCCCTGCAGCGAGTTTTTATATTGGCAACGGACAGAGATCCTTTCATCGAATAAGATGCGTCAGTGGTTCAACGGTAGAATTGGTCGTTGCCATCGACTAGACCAGGGTTCGACTCCCTGCTGACGCAAAAACCCGCCTTCACAGGGCGATTCACCTTTTGGTGGCGCAACCTTTTTCCCTGTTTTTCCTTCTCGACACATCGTATCCCCCATATGGAAACTTACGAGTTGTGCTTGACGCAATATTTTTAGACTTGTCTGTGTACTAGCGAAGCGGCGGCGCTGCGAGGCAAAGACTCCTTTTTTTGCTTCCCCTACATCTTGTTGCGCTTGAGAAGCGTGGCTAAATCGCCAAGACTGGTCAGTACCCTTGATGAAAAGTATGTTCAGCCAAATCGGCTATATAGCCATGTAGCAGAGCATCGTACTGTTCGAAATTGTGAGACCTGTCGCGAAAAATCCATCAAAGGCGCACTGGTCGACTATGGCTACATTTATTCGCGCAACGGCGTAATGAAAAGATGAAGGAACAGCAGCTATGACGGTAGATATGGATGCAGGGATGAAAATAAGCAAAACGAAGATGGATTCCGTTTGAGGAACAAGAAGGCCCAACAGGTCGGTACATGTAAAGTATACGGAAGGCACCGGAAAGAGAGACGAAGAGAGGCCGATGGAGGGAACCAAGGAGAGAGAAACAGTTCAGGGACGATTCGACTACCTTGCTCGACGAGGTCGGCACCGCGGCGGGAAACAGCCAGTGTTATACGTTCTTCGAATTCTGGGTCGGCGTTGTCAGAGGTGGGCAACCTGACGTACATTGCCACGCCATCCCCAGAGTCCTACCGGACAATGTAAGCACGGCTGCGACGTTGGTGACCACGTTATGCTTGTCGGGTGTGCTCGGGTGAGGACCGAGGAGCGCGACGATGCGTCGCCTAAAGGCACAAGCGTCTGGTTTTTTGGGGGAGTCCTCACGAAGACGCAATCAAACTTGAAGTCGTGCCCCGTGGCATCCTAGAGGAATCTCGACGACGAATGATATCATGTTGCTTACTGGTAAGGCGCAGCGATTACTGGATGTCGATAAACTTCGGGGATTGTCGGCGAGTGTGGATACCGTTTATAGAGAATGTTCCTTTCTGTGCCGCTACCCATAGGGCCAAGACTCTGGTCAATAGTGACGTACATGAGGTGACGATCCAGAAGCAACCCGTTTGGGACGTTGTCTACGAGCCAGAAGACGAAACTAAGTCAGTATTATTGTAAGGTAGGGCGGCAGTGGACATTATGAAGCGATGTAGATGTACGGGGTCAACCTTATGGTCATCAGCATCATCATCATCAGTAATTGGACGGGCACTTCCCTGTGCTGGCGTCCCACATCCATACAGGGCACATTATGCCACAGCTACTCGGTGTATAGAGCGCAGAACTGGTGGAAATCATTAGCAGCGACTGTACCATGGGTCTTGAAAGCCTTGCCATAGTATCCGGTCGATCCAGTGCCAGGTACGTAATCCATTGCTATGCGTTCATCTCTGTACTTTTCTAATCATGCAGAACGCTTTCAGTCCGTCTAGTGCTAATGATCAGCGCGCATTGGCGATTAGGCCATTTATAGACTCCATCCACAATCATTGCTGAGCAAGCTTCGGCATCGCCCTACATCAAGTTGTCAGCGGAGAAGGCGTTTATAGACTACTGTATAGATAGGGCTGGGAACTACTACGGGCTGAGTCAGCCTGATAAGTGAGTGAACAAGGCGCATAAAGCGTACAATCGCGGTCAGGAGCATAGGCTTTTGGTCAGATTGTTCGATACGAAAGAATGTCACGGCAACCGAGACCACCAGAGAACTTCAAGGTTGCCGTGTGGGATCCTTTCCGGTTGGAAAAGGAAGATCGCTACATCTGGCTGCAAAGCATTGTTAAAGGTCTGACCTGCCACCTTTCATGAATATCTACGGCATTGTTGTGCACGCATGCACGTGCCCGTCTCGAAACGCCCCCTGTTCCGATCGCTTTACACCTGGTTTGCCGTTGAGTTTCGATTTCCGTGCACAGCAGACTTCGTTATTTCCCATCACGTCTATTCGGCATGGTACCGAAACGCCTACCAAAGGTGTATGTCATTCGACATGGACAGACTGAATGGTAACCCATGAACCCTGCCGATACAGCTGTACATCTATTTTGACGCGTTTCCTCTCGTGTTTCTTATTTGTGACGGCCTGTTGATGCATGATATACAGGAGTTTGAATGGTATGACTACATTTCCGGCATCACTATACGATCATACACTGATGTGGAACGTTCTCAGGCCGGCATGTATGCTATCCGTTACTACACTACTCGACTACAACTAAAGACTGGCGCTTAGACCGGGACGAGCGAAATACCCCTCACCACGATGGGAGAAGAACTAATTACGAGTTTGGGCAAACGTGTCGTCGGCAAAGGCAGTGTGTGATGTGATATGAACCTGAGTGGCTGAAGTCGACATGGAAGTTGACAACAGCCATTTTAGAAATTCTTGATCCCGACCTGTTAAGCAAGATTTTAGTTAGTCCACGGGTGCGTGCTCAAAAGACGTATGAACTCCTGTTCGCATCAGAGGCCGGCAATCCGAAAGTCGCAGAAATCAAAACTACATATGAAGGGGTTCGCGAATGGACCTACGGCAAATTCGAAGGGGCACTGGTTACCGACGTAAACAAAGAGAGGCGTACAGCAGGACAGCCTGACTGGGATATCGTAGGTTTGGCAGACGTAGACAGTCATGTGTCCCAATGGCGCGATAAAGCATCTCGAGTTAGGAAACTGACACACTAGTCTCCGAATGTAGTGGACCGAGGGTTGCGAAGGTGGCGAGAGCGTGCAAGAAATGTCGGATCGCGCCGATGAGGCCGTTGCGTATGTCAAGAATATACACGACGAGTGGCTATCTTCAAGGGAACGGTCCGAGAGCGACAAGGGGGGAGACGTGGTTATCATTACACATGGTCACTTTTCCAGGATCTTTCTTGCACGCTGGTTGGGACTGCCACTAGCGCAGGGTCAATTGTTTACAGTCGATGTTGGCGGGGTGAGCAGTAACCTCCGCACAATGCAGACGATATGGCTCAATGATGTACCCTCTTCCCTTTGGTGTTCTACCGCCTACAGGTTTCTATTGGCCAATACTACCATAGACTGGACAGGCGATGCCTCGGGGCATTGAATGCAGGTGCATTTTGACGATACAGATGTACTACCGGTGTGAATGGGAAGGAGACTATTTCGCTATTATGATGCGCCTTTTGATCGTTCTGAAGTAAATATTGAGTGGTAGAAGCTTTCATTGGACGGCTTACTTCCTGCTTAACAACACATGCTGTAAGTGGCGACAGAGACCGAGGTGGCGACAGAGGAGAAATCGTTGGTGGATACCGGTTCTCGACTCAAGTGAATGTCTGCACGTCCAGAATTCTATCTCGCGAGCCGGTTATCGAACTGACAAAAGCAATACCACATCTCAAGTGCGGCGTTTCATGCTCAGCTTTGCCCCCGCCGTGTCTAACCCGGCATTCGAAATGGGATTTGCCACCGGGCATGCTTGATCATCAATAATCCAATTTGACGTACCGGACGACAAAGAGTGAGGGCTGAGCAATCTGTGGGGCTACGAGTAAAGTGTCGAGCAGAGCAGCTCGTCTCTCTGTCGCTTGGCTTTTGTCACAGGATAGACTCTTCCTCTACCACCAGTCAGCCCGCGCCGATTCCAGCGTTTATTCACCCACCCAGCATATCAAAGGCTTTGTAATAAATAAGAGCCGGCATCGAAGTAAGCTTGCGAGCCATTCTCTTGGGGCAGGAAAAGCGTGACTTTGTCCCTTACGTCCACTCATCTCTTTACACAGGCGACACCGACAAGTAGCTATCAGTAGAAGGGCCGTAATCCGCAGTAACGCCAGAGCGGATATCACCTACTCTAGCTTTCTACCCAACATGGCAACGCAAACCGAGACAAAGACTGAGCAGCTGCCAGTCAGCACTGCACCCGAGCTGCCAGAGTCGACGACGGTGACAGCTACTCAGACACCGAAGTTAGAGAGCAAGACGGTTACCATCAATCTCGATATATACAGCGACAACATATGCCCGTTCTGCTACCTTGGCTACCGCAAGGTTCAGGCCGCCATGGAGGACGCAAAGAAAGCTGGTCTGCCGGTGACTTTCTCGTGAGTTCGGGGGCTATGCTGTAAGGCTAGCAAGCATGGCTCAAATTGACGTTGCTCGTCATTGTCCATTGGCTACGTCTTTCCATGTTTCTCGCCAATCCTAGGGTTACTTTCAAGCCGTTCTTGCTCGATCCAACCCTGCCCTGCGACAAACCCATAAGCAAGAAGTGAGTTGCCTGAACCGCCCAGCCTGTCACTGCATCTTCTCGCTGGGCTATATAGCTGATGCGTATATGTCTTTTTGCCTTCCTCCGTTCCGCAGAGATCGATATGCAGAGAAGTTTGGAGACAGAGCTGAAGCCATCTTTGCCGCTATGCATGAACGAGGCAAGCCATGGGGTATTGACTTCAGCTATAGCGGGCCGATCCGCAACACATATACTTCGCACCGGCTGGTCGAAAAGGCGCTACTAGAAGGTGGTCAAGGGCTCCAGCTCGCTCTGATAGAGCTGCTCTTCAAAGGATACTTTGAAAACGAAAAAGATATCGGCGACGCAGGTTGGCTTGCTGAAGTGGCAGTTGAAGCCGGTGTATTCGACAATCAGGAAGCCGCGCTCAGCTTTCTAGAATCAGACGAATTGAAAACCGAGACCTGCGCCGCGATTCGAAAAGCCCAATCACTCGGCATCTCTGGAGTACCATTCACTGTTATTAACAACAAGTATGCAGTGTCAGGCGCCCAAGAACCCGCTGCGTTTACAGACATCTTCAAGAAGATAGCCTGTGGGGAATGTCCATGCAAGAAGTCATGATAATACTATTGGACCTTCCATTGGGAGTTCCGGTCACATCATCGATAGATTAGACCTTATCCCCCCTTCATCGTCTCGGGCCAAGGGGAGGCACATTCACCTTTTTCCCATGGACAGCAACTTTGTTCATTCTTGCTTTAGCGTTTTTCAAACTTCTTTCTCGCCAAAGTGCAGTCTATTTACAGTATTGGCGCAGTAGCCCTACCTCATAAACGCTGATCTCATCTAGTTTATATTCTCATAGTAAATCTGTAGCACCACTTGTTTTCATATTCTGCAATGGAGGATATCCTACTTACTTGATCGGTCTGGCTGATCTATGGAAACATGTGCGCCGTACCAGCACAGCTTGCATCTCGGGTCGGTTGCGCCTTGTAATGAAGGATCTGGTCACTGGGCATGAAGCGAATACGGTAGGCCAAGCTGTTTGGCTACCAGATCGAGACTTTCCTGCTGGCTCGCTTCGTAAAGATCCATCTCATCAATGACCTGCCTGCCGAGAGCACTTTCGAATGCCATTTTGTCCGGACCGCCACTTATGACCGAAACCTCTTGTCCGAGATTCGACTGAAAGATGCCCGCTGCCGAAGCCGGGAGAAAGTCCTCGTATATAAGAGGCTCATATGTTACCAGACCTGACGTGATGAGCTCGTCTAATGAAAGAATACTATCGCCACGATTGATGGTCAGAGGCTTGTTTGCCTGTCCGACGCGGTAACGGAAATAACCCATGCCTCTTCGCCGGAGATCTTCGTATGTCATTGGGAATTGCGCTTCGAAGTAGCGAAGAAGGTGTTCCTCGTTCAACTGGTTTATATCCATCGTATCGGAATGTGTTGGCGATATACCCAATTCCGGTGGTGCTTCAGCCTTAGCTTGGGCCATGAGACGAGTATAGAGGGTACGACCTATGTATTAGAGTAGTTAGTAGCGTTTGTATCGCTTAGCCTGGAACGAACCTTGTTCCGTAAGAGCACAACCCCGCTGCTCAATTTCGCCAAACCGCGCCTGCACATTCGGAAGTTCAGCGTACGAGAGCGAATCCTCATGTTAGAAGTAGGCTGACCTGATGATGCCCCGGCACGTGCGAGCCATCCTCGCTATTCGTAAATTCGATGTATTCGGACAAGGCTAGGAATGATGTCTGTCGAAGGAGGACTGGACATGGTAAAGGAGGCGGTCCTTCAATGATAGCTTTCGGGGGTATTCTATAGGCTGCTCATTAGGTTTATTTGGTGGAAGACATGTCAGGTGATGGTACTTACCCTCTTTTCGCCATTCCAACTTGAACTGCCTCGATATCCAGCGTCCTTGGCGTCAGATGGTTGATATGGCCTGAAGGACGGCATACCTTCTTAGGGTCACATAGGAAAACCGTCATAGAGAGTCCAGCCTACAAGATTTGAAGCCGCAAACATCTGCAGCTAGCTTGTGAGCTCTACTAAGCTTGTCATAGGTCTCTTTCGAAATGAAGCTTTTGGAATGCCAGCGAAACGTTTCCAGGGCTTCTTGGACGAAATCATTGGCATCCTCCGAAGAAAGCCTGCCACCTGCGCCCTCGGCTCTGTTTACTAGATCCACGCACTTTGGTGTGAAGATATTGCGCCTGGCAAGGCAATCTAAGGCTAATTTCCTGGTAGCGTTGTCTGCTATCAGTTCCGGCCGTAATAACGATGTGAATATCCGGAAGGGATTCTTGTCGAGCGATTCTTGGGCTATGGGTCTGAAAGCGGTCGCGTGCACTGGAATACCGGAAGTAGACAGATCGTAATAGCCCACAGGTTGCATGCCCATGAGGGCGAAGAGGCGGCATAGGAAAGCCAGCTGTGCAGACGGTTCAACCGCTTAAAGGGGACTTCTCTGTCTCTAGTATTGCATCACGCACCTCATGCGCAGTCCCGACACGTATGGCACCATGTCGTTCCAAGCTGAGTCGCGCTATAGATAGACAGTCGGAGTTTAGTTCTGATCGAGTTCCAACTCTGACAGACCAATAGAGCACTCGGTTGAGCGTCGTGAGCAGAAATTCGTGGAGACCTACCGAGCTCGTGTCTCTGCTCCAAGTTTGCTCTCAGAGCGGGGTCCTTGCGCAAAGCCTCTGTGTTCACGTCATGTACCAATTCCAGTAAATCGCCGTACAGAGGCACCTCCGAGCGGTACATATCACTCAT
Source organism: Cystobasidium pallidum (assembly GCA_001599955.1). Classification (NCBI taxonomy): domain Eukaryota; kingdom Fungi; phylum Basidiomycota; class Cystobasidiomycetes; order Cystobasidiales; family Cystobasidiaceae; genus Cystobasidium; species Cystobasidium pallidum. The sequence goes on from BCIL01000018.1 coordinate 357,807, forward strand.
GGCCCGCGAGAACATGGTGCGAATCTCGTCAGAATCGACGTAGTCTGCCATGTTGCTGGTGATGCTATGCTAGGCACTGGGGAGAACACAAAGATCAGAAGGGTTTCTTTTTCCAGAATCAAGCAGTAGGGTTTCCGACACAGTCGTTCTTGCATCGTGGGGGCCTTATCAGCTGGCCTTCGCCAACACGTGACCTTTCCGCCACATCACTGCCGCTTAACCGTGCCGTGCCGGTCTCAAGGTCCGGCCTGGAGCGCTGACCATGCACGTTGCTCTCGCACCTGAGCATGGAAACAATCAGCGGCGCACTCTACGCATGGTCATGAACAAACAGTAGTGGTGTCTGCTCCCATCGAAGCGATTCTAGTGCTTGATACAATAACCATTTGCAGCTTCGAGTTGACAGTCTATTCGAGCTCTCTGATTGTGCGCACTCAGTTTTCCAAGGTACAATGCTATGGCCGGGCGTTTGTCTTGCTCCAAAGCACCACTCGTGTCGAGAAGACTGCTGTCATTCCTAGGCGTGAGGGCTGATAAGGAAAGTATGAATACACAGCTCCGCTGCACATGCTGAAGTTCGGCAGCACGAGAGAGCGACGAAAGACGCGATGCCACCAGTCTCAGGTGCTCCGCTGCGTGCGTATGGCTCACTTGGTCGGGAAGATACTCTTACGATGCTCTTTCTTTCGGTCGCAATGCCGTTCGTCTGCTTGCTTGCCTCAGAAGCATACGCAATGCTCAAGGTCATGGCGATGGTATAACTTGCACCTTGTGGCACCAGAAAAGAACTTTGCGAGGACAGCCGAACCCTTGCATCCGTGTTGTACCGACCAAACCGCCTGAGATTGCAATGCAGCGTGTTTGCTGTCCTCTCTGTACCATCGGCTGCCTAACCTCGTGTCGATCGCCTTTCGTGTCAAGCTGTCCACAACGCATCTTGCAGCACTTTTTCCTGTTTTGCTAGCTTTCCGCATACAATCCAGAGAGACGCTGCTAGAAAAGCCGCATTCGCACAATAAGCTCAGACGGGTTGAGATGCTAGGCCATGCCGCCTCAAACATCCACCTCGTCGGCGACAGCGTCGACTACGAGCGCAAAATCATCGACTTCCGCAGCAGTCAAGAAAGCGGGTAGCACAAGTGCTGGCGCGGGTGTTAAGAGGGCTAGCTCTTCCATAGCGACCAAGCAAGCGACCGGAACCAATGGCTATCGCTCCTCGCCGGCCCTCAATGGGTCTGGCTACGACAGTCCAAGCACATCCATGAGAGCATCCTCCTCGCAGCCGCCCCCTATTCGGATGAGCACAATGGAGGTTCTGATACACAATGCAGCTCTTGCAAATCCAAAGAGGGTGTGTTATCATACCGTCGCATCTACTTAGCATCTACTGAGCAACTACTCTACATGCTCGACAATCGTTTTCGTTGTCCAATTGCCACAATGGCTCTACATCAATATTTCGCATCTGCGCCCGTACTAATCCGCACATCATAGCAAATCCTGCAATCATCCCTACGCAATATCAAAGGTGTACCCGATGATCCGGACGCGATACAGGATACCGTCAATTCGCTTTTGCGAAAGGTACATTATCTTGGCCTTCACGTATAATGCAGATACAACAGACTGAACCACCGATGCAACGAATGCGGCGCAGTGTCTTCTTTCCCTACATAAAACTGCACAAGGAGAGCTCGTCCTGAAAGCTGTTCCCAAGCAAGAAGCGCGAGAGTCAGTGCCCACATTACAGGCTTGCTCGCATATAAGGCAAATCACTTACAGCTTGTCCTGTCCGACTTGCCCGCTTTCCTCACTTTCGTAGGCTAGCTCTCATGGATCCAGAGGATCGGCTTGTTTTTGATCAAATAACCCAAGCCCATAATCAAGGTCAGCTTTGGTTATTTCATTCGAGACCTTTTCGGGGAACCGGCATTGATCCTGCGTTATATATCATATCGTCTACAGGTATTTGGACGCGATCTCTGAAGCAGAAGACCGGACTTCATCAGAACATAATATCCCGTGCCATCAAAACCTTGGAGCAAAAGAAACTTATAAAGAATGTCAAGAGCGTGAAGGTTCGCTGCTTGCGCTTTGTCTGATAGTGCTTTAGGGGAAGTCAAGCTGATGAGATGGCATAATGTAGCATCCTACACGCAAGATATACATGCTGGCTAGCGTCACCCCCTCTTTGGACGTGACAGGCGGGCCATGGTATGCAGGTAATGACTTGGATACGGAGTTTATCGGAGCACTTCAGAGTCTAGCGAAGCAGTATATTCGCAACAAGGTACGCTGAAATCTCGTTTGCTCCCACTTGAAGTGTTGTAACATCGGTAGCTTTTCTTCCTGCTCCCCAGTCTTTCCCGGAGGGTAAACCCGAGCTTCTTTGGCCTCAGGCTCATATTCCCTACCTGCCGACTGCAAACGACATCCTGAAGTACTTGGTCGAGAAAGATGTGCTGCAGGGTGTCGAACTTGATACCGAACATATTGAAGCTATCTTGAACGTACTGGTGTGGGACGGCGAGATCGAACGCTTGTGGGCCCGCCGCTATGACGAAGATGATGAGATATCACATAGTGACCAGGACGACGGGGGATACTCTCACAATGACGGACGCAAGCGAAAGGCGGCACGCGGGAATGGTGCCCGTCCAGCAAAACGGCGGCGACAAAGATCAGACTCAGCTGCCATCGATGAAGATAGTCAGGAGGAAGAGTTTGATAGTCGCGCCAAGGGTCGCCGGCCGAAGCGCGAGAGCGATGAAGAATCGGACGAGGCGGAACGGCTTGCAGAGCAATCTGCTGACGACGAATGGATGCCACCTCCACTTCCTTCTCGGGAAACCGGACGCGATGTGGTGAGACGTCAGCACCGCAGACCGGGTCCGGCGGGATCGGATCGCTACTGGGTGTATAGGACGTGCTTGACCGCTGTTTCGAACGGAAAGACGAAAGATGCGGAAGGCAAGACGGTGAATACCTATCCAAGTGTGTACGATGTCGGGTTTACCCAAACGCCGTGTGGCGTGTGTCCGGTAGCGGAGTTTTGTCGGAACCGCGGGCAGCCGAAAGTGCTTCCACTGCCTGGTGAGAAGGATCTCATGTCCAAACAGACGTCCGCCAGTGGTGGTGCTCCTGTTGTCAGTATCAACGAGCTGTCTAGCTCGAAAGCTAAGCAGTCAGCCCGGCGGCGGTATGAAAATCTCCTGAAAATGAAAGTACCCTCTGGAGGCGGGACGCTCGAGGATGCAGATGGAATGTGGAAGGGAACGATCAAAGTGGGCGGGACAGTAGTAGCACCCGTCAACCCTGCAGGCTGTAAGTCGGACCGTGATTCCGAATACATGCTATTGCTGATTGCGACTGCATTCTTAGGTCTTTACTATGCGCAATGGTTCGGTGATGAGTTTGAATGGTAATACTCGAAGGATAATAGTCGAATGGAGCACAGTTCACTTGTCGCCCTCAAGCTTCGCATGTCTCGCTTCTATCTACTTGTTGTTTACATTATCGCAAATACTTCAGGATGCAGCACAGCCTTCGTTTGGGGTATCAGTTCATCAACCGCGGTCCGGCCTGTCTACACAGTTAAAGGGAAGCACAACATACAAGATAGGCCCCCACGTTCACGGTCTCAACAAGATGGTCACATACGCTCTGTGCCTCGACTCTGCTTCCAGGAATCGGGACTTGGCCGGTTAGCGGAGCTTAGTCCGGCGACTCCATCAAACTTCCCGGCTCTGGAGTCTGGCGTCCATCTGCTTATCGTCGGATGCACTTCTGCACCCATTGATGCCATCGTGTGCCGGTAATATGACCGAGGTTGGCCGGGCACCTCTGACCAGCGGCGGAAGCCTTGTGGCCATTGCCGACAGTGAAGAGTTGGACCGCCAACGCCCACTGCTGAGGAGCAGCCTGTCTTCGCCCCGGTTTTGCGTGAACAATCTGGCGGACGCTCACCAGAAATAGGTCGATAGCTTTACACGCTTTATGGCCAGTGTCAAAGGCCAATGCGACAGAAGGAGATGGCGATGCAGACCATGAGGACCTCTAGCTTTTCGAAAGGGGCTTTGCTTGCCTATGTGTTCATTTATTGTAGATAGGTGATAATCGGAGTTTCGAAATGGGGACGGGTACCACAAGAGACTGAGGTGTCAACGAACGAGGGGCATCGAGTTAACAAGAACCTTGAGCAGAGGAGCAGTCTCTGTCAGGCGGGAGGCTTCGCTGTCTCCACGTCTTGTCCTCTACATGTTTTGATGGCAGCTTTGCCAAGCCAGTTCTTTGCCCCAGTAATTTCGTAGTTATATAACGAGCTTGGAGATTTCCTCAATGAGAGATCCTTCTGGCTGTCACTACTAATCTCGGAAGATTACGATCTCAGGCTTCGTCGCGATAGTGGTTGCCCTGGTTTGCGTTGAAAACGCGACTAAGGAAAATGATGTACAAGAGCCTAAAGCGGGCTTGCGTATCCCTCTGCCAATGCATGTCCAGCGAATTCAGCACCAGCTCTCTCGGTGCCATCTGAAGACGTCAAACTCCAGTATAGGCCTATTCGGGAACTGTCGTAAAACATCTCCGGATAAGCGACTTTGTTCACGTGCTGGCGTTCCAAGCGCTTTTCATAGAGGGGAGACGTAGGCGTTTCTATTGAATATCTATCAGGAGGAAATCGAAGATATGCTGCCGCACCTGTCGTAGATATGGCTCGCTAGATAGTCCTGTTCCAAGCGCTGTTCCAGTGTATCCTGCTGCGCGCATCTTTCCTCTCTACGGTCCGCTTCTATCCGCCACGCACGGGTTCGTATGCAAGAGCGGGACCTGCTACGCGCCGCGCAAACAGCAGCAGCAGCTACGAACGCCAGCACGGGTCCGATTACACACGTACCTGCGGCCTTCTTGTGTGCTGCCTGTTGTCCTGTCCTAGGACGCACGCGAGAGCGCCGCCTGCGTAGTCTTTATCAGCTTTGCCCAGACCCTTCCAGCAGAGACATATGGCACAACGGTGATCAGCAAACATACCATTTCGCTACATTATCGCATGCAGTCAGCCGTTGAAGCGCTTGAAGCAATCTAAGGGCTATCCCTCCTAGCTGGCTGGTCGTGTCATGACCAGCTTTATGCCTACATCGCTAGCAGGAGCCGCACTAGAGTCCCGAGGGCACCTCTCGTCGTCAAACTCAGGCAGACAAGCAAACGGTATCGCCGAGACACATTCACTCAATACTGCCTCAATATCACACCAGGCGCCTGCGGCAGCCGCAGTGGAGCCCGTAGTAGTCGAGGCGTTGTACCCTTATGCCGGGGATGATCAGAATCATTTGCATTTCGCAAAAGGCGATATTGTCGAAGTATGGGGCCGCGAAGCTTCAGGATGGTGGGATGGCATTCTCATCAAGAGCAAATCACACCAGCGAGGCGCTCGCGGATGGTTTCCCTCCAGTGAGCAACATAAAGATGCAAACCGCCTCGACGGGGTTTCGCATATTTTCGGTCCTAGTGCCGAGACAAGTGAAGATATGTCTAACGAACTCCTTTGTACCGCCTCCCTAGATTACGTGAAGCCACTGAGTGCTACAGAAGCTGCTTTATTGCTACCCGAAACACACAGGGCACCGTCGATTCTCCACCGCCTAGTCTCTGCTCAGCTATCACGTGTCGAAAGTGCCGAAGCCACCAGTGCTGCGCCAGATCAACAAAATTCGGGGCGCACATCTGATATAGTGGGTGGGACAAGCCTTGATATCCTCCTCGGTAGGAGAGGAGCAGATATTGGGATCTCGGATTTGGAACAGATCCTAGAATGGAGTCCATCCGCTAGAGATGCACAACGCGAACCTACGGAGGATCTCACCTCGTTTTCGAGTGGTGGGGACATCTTTGGCGAAATTGCAGCAGCTGCTGCGGCAGACCATCAACGCGATGTTTCAGGAGACGATGGCAGGCTCAACCTCGCGGGCAATAATCAGAGTTTCACAATCCCGCAATCTGGCTTCGTCGGAGGCGCTGAAGATCCGGCGCAATCCGTGCTCCTTCCCCCGCACGACGTCCATGAATCTACCTCACTTACCCCTACTTTACCCACGGATTTATCCTCAGCTAGCCAGAACAGCATTATGGATCCAGACTGGGTGCCGAAGGTTTCTCCAGATGGGCGCATCTTCTATTACAACACGCGCACAGGTCAAAATGCATACGACCTTCCATCTCCCTCAACGAGTAGCACTGCAAGCCGTCAAATGTGGAGTGAAACTGGGACAGCCGCATCCGATAAGAGTAAATGGACTTCATATGGGACGTCTGTAGCCGATTATGTTTCGCAAGAGGCAGATAGAGGGAGAAACTCAAGTCCCCATGCACGCAAAGCTTCACATAACAATGATGAAGGCATGGCGAGAATTTCCACCCAAAGTCAGTCTACCGATTCGTCGACGGGGAACGGCTATTCTACGCCATACAGGACCGCAAGTAGGACTAGTACGCGTCATGAATCTGTCTATACCACAAGATCGTCTCCACATTCTATCAAGTCGGTTACCGCAGACACGTTGAGCACGCCCAGAAAAGCCAGTATCGCATCTCAGAGGTCCATTGGGACCCTGGCATCTTCGAAGCGATTATCAGCAATCAAATCTCGAAAACTGGAAGCGACCTTGTCGGCAACTCAGTCTACCTCCCTGCCAATACTTGCACACCTTGAACGCCAGTGCGGCCTTGCTTTGTCGAGGCTGTCCGCTGCTGTCCAAAGCCGCTCGGAAGTGTATGACAGGAGAGTGTCCTCCGATACAGTCTCTTTTCAAGTGCAAGAGAGCTTGTGTCGTGACGAATTAGTGGCGGCCGCAGACGAAGTCAACAATGCAACTAGACGAATGCTATCAGTTACGGATGTGATATTGGAACAGCCGCAACACCCTACGCATCCGATTCGGCCCTCAGCAACATCATCTAGATCACTGCCCCGCAGACTGCAAAACGAGAACTCTCGGCAGTCGCAGGCGAGTATACAGCGAGTTCCGTCACTACCAATAGTCGATTTCCGTCCGCTAGCCATGAAGATTACAGCAACAGAAAGCAAGCTCATGCTTTCGGTCCGAACGGCATGGGGCCTACTGGCGACTTCTCCAGGCGAAGAGGCCTCGATGGAAGCCATACAAAGGGCAGACAACTGCACTGAAGAGGAGACCATGTCTTTGCATCGTCAACAGAACATTCAGCTCGCGTTCCGCAAAGATATCGATACAAAGCTCAGATTCGACCTCCTTGTGCAGATTCGCACGCTAAGCGACGCCATAGCCATGTTTGTGGAGCAGATTGAAGCCTTTTCAGCTAAGAGTGGCTGTACAGTCACAAAGAATGGCTTGCAACTCGCAGTGCCTGCTGAAGCTGAGGCAAGCCTCTCACCCGAGGACATTCTCCTTCCCGCAGCATCAATTGCAGGCAATATGCGAGGTCATGGTTTCGAGCATTACTACCCCAAAGACAAAATTCGGCGAGAGGCGTCTCATCCTGCTCAACACAGCAACGGCAAGCCAGTCGGCCGAGCCCGTCGAGTGCTCTCCGCATCGCTGTTACATGATCTCTTTACGGATCGCAAAGCCTTGCTTGATGACCTATCAGCCCTGCGGACAATCATCCGAACTGTAATAGGGTTGCAGGAACCATCATCTACAATAACACCTGGCCTTGTCCCCACCGTCTCTACGCAGATCTTGAGTTTCGTAAACAGACTGGGACGATTCCTGAATCAGATAGAAGACATCGACATTGCGACTCGCTTAGATATCGACTTGGATGATAGGGACGCTTGCCCAACTATACAGGCTGCGGACAGCTCAGCAGAAGATAGAGAATACTTGACGTCGTTAAAGCAAGCAAGGTCCAAACTGAGGGAATTTGCTCAATGCAAGAGTATGCTGTACAGAATCATATCGGGTGCTTTACTCTCAACACAAAGATTGACAATGCCGTCTACCTATGGTTATCGTCCCCCAACTTTGGCCACATCGGCACAGCCCAAGGATGGTTCGCCCCTAGGCTGTTGCGCGGGACTCTCTATGCAGCCGACGACAATTAGTCAGAATATCATGGACCTCCTGACGGAAGTCGAGCCATCGATAGACCAGCTATTTTACAGGCTTTCTGATCTGAATAGCATCGCGGATCAACAAAGTCGGGTTCCTCCGGCATTGCGGCGATTGAACGCAGAAACCAGGCTAAGGGGCGTGCAGGACGACGACGCAGCCGAAGAGCTCGAGGAAGCCGAGTCTGGCACTGGGAGAAGTATCAGCAGTACATTATACACGGCCGGACAGCGGATTAGCATTGGTCCATCTAATACGGCGCTAGAGCAGCTTGCCAGCAGGCAGTCGATCCAGAGTTTCAAGAACGGACGAGAACACGAGCAACGAACATCAAGATCCAACTCTTTGACGGAATCGCTCCACTCCGACATCAGCCGGTTCTCCGCCTATGCCAAGAATGTACCGGATGACCCACGCACGACAATGCTCGATGTCAATCTCAAAGGTAACTGCAACCATCATTCGACCCTCTCTGCCAAGTGCCTGATCTTTACAGAGTTTTATAGATTCACCATCCAGCCACTCTCCATCGAAATCTAAACTTAGGCAGTTCTTCGGCGATGATGCGCCCGGCGAGATCTTGCGGCGGCCTACCCAGGCCTCGCGCGAAATTCCGCTCTATCTACAGCACGACTACCACCACGCAGAGATTACCTTCGCAACAGATAGTTCTGTCAAAGCAGGCACGTTACATGCACTCGTGTGCCGCCTGACCAATCATCTATCGGCAGACTCACAATACAATAATGCTTTCTTGATGACCTACCGGACATTCACGGATTCCGACGAATTGTTAGAAAGGTTGAAGGCGCGATACTATCTTCAACCACCGGAGGGTCTGACTAAGGAGGAGTATTTAACCTGGATTGAGCAAAAACAGAAGCTCGTTCGCGTAAGGTGGGTTGCGGAAGATGGCGCATCTTAAAGTAAAAGGCCTGACTGAGCGAACACTCTGCTAGAGTCATCAATGTCATACGTTCCTGGCTGATCGATCATCTTTACGGGGATGACGAGAGTGGCCTTCTCGACCGCATCTCCGCGTTTGCTGTCACCTTGCCGAATGAATCGTCGCAACAAATAGCGCGAATCATTGAACGTCGAGTAAGGGTTTTCGGGCAGGTCGTGCGAAATTTTCTGATGTCCTTTCCGACCATAGAGAGCGACCGGCGCGCCGAGACGAATGACTGCTTCGATTAGTGGAGGGCTGATGCCGCCACCTAATGTGCCTCGGAACATGAAGAAGATCAAATTTCTTGATGTTGATCCCCTGGAAATCGCAAGGCAATTCACTATCATGGACAGTAAACTATTCGCTAAGATTACCGTAGACGAGTGCCTTGCTAAAGCCTGGCCGAAGAAATTCGGCAATAAGCCGACTCCTAACTTCACGGCCATCGCCGACCTTAGCAATGCAGTAAGTTGCGCAATCCGCTCTCCGATGAACGCTTAACCACCTTCGGCTGACAAAGCCATGTCAAGGTTACAATCTGGGTTGCCATGTCTATAGTCACACAGAGCGATGTTCGCCGCCGAATGAACATCATCAAGCACTTCATCGCAATTGCAGATGTGAGCTGGCGTTACTGTTCACTCGTCGGTTTTGGCTTACCAGTCGTTGGACATTCGCAGAAATGCCGGCAGCTTTCTAATTTCACCACCTTGATGCATATCGTAGCGGGCCTGGGGTCTTCAGCGATTTATCGCCTGAAACGAAGCTGGGAGCTGGTCAACCAGCGACCGATGGCTACTTTCACTTTCCTCGGTAATCTGATGAGCCCTGAAAACAATCACGCCCTGTACCGCGACGCCTTGCGCTTGGTAGGGTCACCATGCGTGCCTTTCTTAGGTAAATCACGGAGAATAGTCGCGTCGACTAGCATCACATCAGGCTGAGCTTGTCTATAGGTGTCTATTTCACAGACTGGGTCATGAGCGGTGAAGCAAATAGCGACATGTTGCGAGACAAGCCGGATCAGATCAATTTTGCAAAGCGAGCGAAAGTGGCGGAGTCAATAGCTCAAATCCAACTGCATCAGGCTACACCGTACAACCTAACGCCGGTCCCTCAAATTCAGACATGGTTACAGGGTGAGCTGGACAAAGCTGTAAAACTGGCTGAAGACCCTTCCTCGAAGGACTTGATGTCCAAGGCGTATGCTATGAGTCTAGTGATTGAGCCGCGCGAGAGGGAGGATGAGCGTAGTGAGTTGCTGTTCTTGCGCGAGTCATAACACGAGGTAAAACCTAGTACTAACTTGTTGGCCACCTACAGTCGCTAGGCTGTTGAGCGAATCTGGCTTCTTGTAGTGAAAAGATAGTAGTGATTGTTGAGGAATTGCAATCACGTGTGTCATCCCACTCTAGCCAACCGATTAGATCTTATCATTCCTGGAAGGTGGTTTAACTCTGCTAATGTGTAGCTATAGTACGTAGGTAAGGCCAGCATGAGTTTAACCTGGGGAGCAAAAGAAGGACGCTCTAATCAATAGGCCGACAATTGCGACATTCGCTTTGGCTTGTATTCAGGACAAGCGAACGCTAGCCAGATGTTCCGGCGCGATCGCGGACATGGCTCGTTTACTATCGTGAAGCTGGCATATCTATCTCTTGGCAGACTTTCGTTCCCGCGATTGACCCAGATCAGCAATTCGTTAGTGGTTAAGGCAGTGACAGGCACTGTGGCGGTTCTCGATCTCGGATGGAGATGTCCCGTTTATTCGGTGATATCGATGACAGCATTCTTGAGCACATGAAGCGCGAATTGGGGATGGCTCTTGCTTTAAATATCATCAACCCGTTACGAGTGACAGTGAATAGCATCTTCCCCTGATAACCACATAATATTCGATACAATGGCTTCAACCAACACGGTAGGTCGCTTGCCGGAAGATGGTGGTTGCGGGCAAGCCGCCATCCGACATTCCAAGTAGACTGATGCTCAGTTTGTGCTACGATATATCCAAATTATAGGACACCGTTACCAAAACGACCACAGTTCCAGATGCTTTAGCTCCCCAAGCAGACCATAGCCTGTAAGCTGAATACTCGTACACTGCATTACCAACCTTGACTAAGTTCGCATGTGCAGAGAGCAAGGGTTACCAGGAGCGGGAAAGGGCGCATTTTCTCATGCCAAGGACTTTGAAGACGGTGCAGTCGTTAATGACGGTCGTGAGTTTGGACATAGTACTCTTCTCGCCTTTACTAGCTGCGCCCAACAACACGCGCTGACAGTGCACATACGTTGTCGTGTGTATAGCTGTTGGAGAAATAGAAAGGCTCACTGCTGATACAGCAGCCTCCAACCGTGGAGACGGCAACTTCATGGCCTCTCTACAGAATTCTATCGAGACACAGGAGGATAATCAGTCGACTGCTATCTGAGACAGGTGTAGTCACTATACTTACAGGGTAGTGACACAGGTGTTGGTAAACGTCAGTAGGGGACGGCAGTTAGTTGAACGAGCGCTCGTCCTGTGACTAGTCCATACCTGCACGAAGCATACAATACACACAGTTTCCTTCAGTCTACACGGTTTGAGGGCTCCGTGGTAAGCAGTGACTTCGGCATTTACGTAACGTTGCCTCTTCGTTCGTGGTCGCAGCTGTTTCGGGATCTGGTCTCGACGTTGTTTCATTCCATGGGTTAAGGTATAATGTCCGCCTGCTGCGCTTCAGTCCGAATGCTCCTGTTCTGTTGCCACTTACCATGGCCATTGCGCCATTCGCACAACGCGAAAACAGGAGAGCCGAATTGCTGGATCAAATAGAGGATACGTTATATAGGTTGATGATTCCAGTAGATTTGCCCAAGTGCAGGTTTAGTGCTAATCTTTTGTCTCGGCAAGTGCCCAAGGTTTGTGCCGTCGTTTTTGCCTTTATTGGGATAGCAATGCTCTCTTGACTGCAAACCTACACTCGGCGTACATTGCGCATGTGCGCACAGTCAAGCACAATACAGTCGTGATCTGCAAAGATGGCCGACGATGCCTTGAAGAAGCGCCTTGAAAACTTCGAGAGCGCACATCGCCCTGCGGAGGCTGTAGATACCAAGTAATTCGCCAGACCAGCCGAGTTTCTCGGTTGGGGAGGGAGGCACTGGCTAACAGACAATGCTATCCGTTCCCGATTTCATCTCCCGCGTCACGAACGAACCTACCTTGGTCCAGCAAAATCAACTTTTATACAGCCGGCTTGCAGAAGAAGTCCAAACGTGAGCGCGAGAAAGAGGCCGCGGAAGCGTGAGTATTGACATAGGATTCGTGAGTATGCAAGAGAATGCCAAATGACCCATACATCATTGCGTTCATCTTCTCTAGTAAACGTCTAAAAGAAGAGGAAGATGCCGCCCGAGCCTACAAGGAGTTTGTGGCATCTTTTGACGATCCGAACGACAACGGCACTTCAGTAGGGCGAGCCCATAAAGCTTTTGTGCGGGCAGGTGGATCAGGTACAGTACTTCGCCATGTACAGTCTTCATCTCGTACGGTTCTAACCCTATACTGGGTAACCTTACTTAAAAGCAGGACCGCCTAGCATACCCCCGCCAACCGGGCCGGCCAGTCTGAATGCTAGCTCTAGATCGCTTAGCGGGCCTACCGCATCTCGACCACAGCAGGCGTCAAGTCTGGCAGTACCTACAGGACCGCGGGCCACCGGTGGCCGAGCTGCTTCCACTCAGGCATGCTTTACATTTCCGACAGGCCATCGTACTTCAGCAATGCTAACCTGAACTTACATCAAGCAATCCGCATCCAAAACTCCCAAGGCTTTCATGGATGATGATGGCCCCCCGGAAGCTGCTCCTGCGCCGCCTACAAAGAGACAGCGTGCTATGGATTCATTCCTCGATGAGCTGAAGAGGTTAGTATTCACAACCACTCGTCCATACAGGGATTCGTCCTGACGGGATGGAGTTAACAGGGATCAAGACTTTCGAGAGAAGCGATTGCAGGCTCAAGTTCAAGCAGGAGGTGTGCACATCCCCCGTAGTCATACTAGTCATGCGTTCTCCGGCTAACAATTGCCCCAAACAACAGTGGTAACTTCAGTTAGTGCAGCAGCAGGTGCGGACTTTCAACGGGGCGGCCCACATTTACATCGCTGATGGAATGCTTCATGTAGCCCAAGATCTTGCCCGCACACAAGGCCCGGGCGCCCTCGGCGGATCTTTCGACACTGGAGACCCTACCACCACGAATTTGCACGTGAGCAATCTTCCGGCCAACGTCACAGTCAATGCTCTGGGAATGCACTTTGCACAGTTCGGACCCGTTGCAAGCGTGAAGATCATGTGGCCACGCGAGCAGGGTGGAGCGAACATCGGCATGATGAATAACTCCGCAACATTTGCTGCAACTAGAGCAGGCTTGAACGGTTTCATCGCCTTCATGAAACGTGGTGACGCGAAACGAGCGCTCGAGAAGTGCGACGGCGTAGAGTGGGGCGGATCGATTTTGCAGTTGGGCTGGGGGAAAGGCATGCCTCTGCCGCCAAGGCCTGCTTTCGGTGAGCTCTAAATCAAAGTCTACAGCTTTGATTTGCTCAAGCGTAATAACTTCGCTTCTCACCAGTATCCTCCACTCCATATCAGCGATCTGATCGGTCGGCTTCGCCAGAAGATCGCTACAAGCGGCGATCACGCTCTACCCCCTCACCGCGCGAAGGTAGTCGAGATCCACCTCCCAAACGGAGCCGTCGTTCGCGCTCCAGGTCTCCTCACTACAGCTCACGTTCACGCTCTCCCGAGCGGGGATATCGCGGACGCTATCGTAGCGAATCACGCTCGCGTTCGCGGTCACGGGATCGTAGTCCAGACGCTTACCGAGGCACTAGACGTAGTCGCTCACGAAGTAGGACTCCGGTATCGCGTCGATGGCCGCAACTTGACAGCAAGGAGCTGCAAGGACGCATGGAAGACGTAGCTGCGAAGATTAAGCAGTACGGCAAACGGTACGAAGAGACTCTGCGAGATAAGGAGCGCAATAATCCAGACTTCGATTTCCTCAGAGACGACTCTGTAAGTTCAAAATCATAGCGCCAAGCACTAACATCTAGAGATGACTCCTAACATCTGGCTTGTGATGCTGACCGCTTTAACTCAGCTTCCCGCATTCCATTACTTTAGAATGCTGTTGGACCGCCGCTATCGCCCACCATCACCCCCGCCTCCGCCTTTCCAGGACGAGGTTAGTGATATGACAGTGTTCGCTGTCTTTGCGTACGGCACATTCGCCATTGCTAATCGCCTTCTTCAATTAATCACATGATTCAGGGCGATACTGAAGTTCTGTCCAGCGATGATTCGGAGCTGGATAGCGAAATGAAGCACAACCGCCGAGGCGCACTAGGTCGCCTTCCTAGAAGACGACTGGAAGCGATGCTGCGTACCCTGAGCAATACACGGGAGAAGATAGCAAGGGTGATGTGCCTGGCGCTGGATCGACCTGATGCTGCGGAGGAGGTTGCGGAGGTTATAGTACAGTCACTTCTGATAAGCTCAACCCCCGTTCCGCGCAAGATTGCGCGACTGGGCGTGATATCGGATATCCTGCACAACTGTGCGGGGACGCCGACGAATGCATGGAAGTATCGATCCTTGTTTGAATCTAAACTTCCAGCGGTTTTTACTCACCTCGGCGAAATCTACAAGAGTTTTCCGGGCAGAATGAAGGCCGAAGTTTTTAGAAAGCAAATAATGACGATAACGCACGTGTGGGAACAATGGCTCGTCTTCAATCCGTCTGTTCTGGTCGACCTAGAAAGACGCTTAACGACGGGAGACGAAGTGTTGAATCAACAGCCCGACGAAGAAAGTGATGCAACCCGGCTTGCCGATGCGCAGGTGCGCAGTTCTAGTTACGCTGGCCCAATTCCTGGCTTTACCGCCGTCAAGACTGGCGCCATTGCTTATGCTGAAGACGACATTGATGGCGAGGCTTTGCCGGCGCGCGAGCTCAAGCCCGCGATTGTGGACGACCTCGACGGAGACCCTCTGGAAGAGGACGATTTGGATGGAGCTCCACTGGAATGATTGTAGCATAAATCTGATTCTTAGCCTCAGAGCGATAGGGTTCTTCGTCTATCGCGCCAAACGGCTGATATAGTGTGTCATGGCAGTAGGATTGCAACGATGTGGTTAGTTACAATGTGTCAGAACCGCTTAGCATCACATGTTCTGCGACCAACTGGCACATCATCGATGATAGCTACGCGTCCGGAGCGGACCCGCTCGCATCGAAAATATCCACAGAACAAGCCATGGGGAATTTAGCCACGGAATAGCTACTCTATCGGTGGGGGACGCGGAAGCCCACCAACATAGTAAACGTTTCTGTTAACAGGTATACCTCTGCTTTTGGGCACTGCTACGCATGTTGTCGGCATCACCGATGCACCACCGGCTTTGGCTACTGCCTTTCTTGCTGATGCCCGACTGTCAAATCAGCGCGCCAGTCGACTCTGCAGGATATTTTGAGCAACACTCGAAGCCGCAAGGCCTTCTGATCCCTTCTGCTGTGTAAGTATTAGCTATTGCAATAGCCGTTAATATTGCTTCTCCAACGGCGATCAGCTCCCTTGCCTTTGGAACATAGGGCAGCTTTGAAGTTTGATGCGATGCTGACACAGTCATAGGTGTGATCCAAGCCTGTCGTACTCATGGATCGCCGGCCACTTGGATGAGAATCTGGTCAGCCTATCTCGCAGTGTCCGCCGATTTTTTGTTCTTCAATGCGGTACCAGACTCTCCCGAGTTGAAAACTGGCACTACCCTTGCATTAGCTTGACACAGCTGTAAGGCGAGCCACGCATTGTTGCTCCCATTGTATCAACATAAGCCATCAACATAAGCCCAGTATTACGACACACCCAAGGTGACTCCCCATAGCGATTCCTGGTTATCTTCTTAGTGGATTGGGCGTGTTGAAGGCTCCATCGTTGCGCAGTGACTTAATCGCCTGAGCCAGTGGTTCGTTTAACAGGAGTGCAAGCGTGTTGACCAAGGCATAGGACAAGGTGTCATTAGTTCAAATGCGTGCCTGTCGTGAACCTTGTATGCCGTGTGCGACGCGTTGTAATCAGCCAAGGGCCAACCTGCCTTTTAAGTGGCTAAGCTATGCTACAGATCCCCGGCGGAACATCATCGTTGTTGACCAGCTTCCTCGTGTTTCGAACCGGCGGTCTTTGCAGCTCTTTCCGGCTTGATTGTCGTTTGCACCTGACGTGGCACAATGTCTAGACATCTTGCATTAGTCCAAACAAGCGCGGGCTTCCGTTAACAAAGGAGCTGTACCTTCTAGATAGAAATACTCGCTTGGCATGCCAGCTTCTTGTGAGCAGACGGAAGCTTTGGGAGGCAGGAAATTAGTTTGTAAGGGCCAGAAACGAGACGATGCGCTTTGGGCCATTTACCGAGATCCTTATATAGCACGGACTTTCCGCGCTTTTCGATGCGAGCGCGGGTATATGCAGCGTCCGTAAGTCTCTTCAGGAAATGCTCCTGCAGATTGAATGGTTTGTCACCATAATATGTCTCGGCTGCTATCAATATTTCGAGGGGAATATTGTTCTATTACTTACCGCAGCGCAACTTATCAGAAAGACAGCTTCCCTCTGGCACATGTGTACATCCTTGTCTGCCTTGATGATCTTGGAGACTTTCGAGATTGGGAAAGCTGTCGTTCCTGGTAGCTGCGTTTTCTCTGAAGAGGTTGTCTTTGCCTTGTTCGTTCCATCGACGCGTCCTGCGTCTGTTTGCGGAGGCTCCTCGACCTGCATGGAATCTCCCATCTTCACGATGCTGTTCAGTCCAGGTTCGCGTCGGAAGAGTCGGACGCGGCAGTAGAGGTCTCCGTTATTGTTGCATGGCGCTTGTCATCAGACAGACTGTTGCGCTCTTTATCGCCGGAAGATGGTCTCGGACGAAGCAAGCAATCGATGGATCGGGTGGTTGCCAGACATGCAACTCATCAATCCGTCTGGATCAGCAGACGCCTTTTCAGCTCACTCAACAGCAGCGGTACCACTACACACCTCTTTCACTCTTCAGTGTCCTTTCTGGCAGCGCCGCTCATTACTCTCTCTCCGGCCGAGACCGCTGCCGGTTCTTATCTTTCGATGGTCTGACCCCCGGGACCTACAGTTCTTCAGCCCTCTGGTGAAGCTATCTAATCGTACCATGCCCATGTCTTGGACATTGCCCACGAGGAACTCTTCGGCTGCCTCCTTCCTGGCGCCAATTTTTGGAATATGACCCTGCAGAAGGACTGCAGTCGGCCAGCTTGTCATGCGTCGGTCGAATCCCATCGGGAGATGGTATTCCCTTTGAGGCACACCTGAGTGTCTAGCAGATTCTCTACAGGATTCCTATCTCCAATTTGCCCTGCCCGAGCTGTACTCTTTACCTGCAGATCCGCTCTTGTTTGCCTCGGACACACGCCCGGTCTCTCCTCGTTCCACAGTACAATGTTGAACACGCACAGACAGATGATGGAAGGCGCAGCTTACGGTCCCTGTACTGGTCAGTCGAGCAACACTTGACGTTCCCAAACATCCTCGCAGCCTCTTATGCTGGTCATGCAACGCTCGAAATCATTCCTTGCGCAACACAGGGGAGATTGTAGAAGCCGCGATCATGTCCCTATTGTTGGTCCCTATTGTGGGCCATTATTGTTGATGTATAGCGGGATCGCTAACCGTACGACAGCAAGACTTGATATGGCTTGAAGGCCTTTCACAGAGTACATGCGCGAATCATACTGAGAGGCGGGTGTTTGGTGCTACGCTTGTCTTAATCTGCCAAGTATTGGCCATTCTGTGACTCCTTTCATGGTCGTGGAGTCGTATGTGTACTCGTATGTGGACTCAGACCGGTGGGCATTCAAGCAATCAGGTACCGTACGATCAAAGAGAAATTTGCTATACGCGTCTGTGCATTGGACTATCTTACGAACACATACCCGCTTTCATATGCAACCGTGGTCCTACATAACGTTGTTTATGGGTGATCCATGCAAGTACTGTACTGACAAGATTGCATGGTGCGCAGTGTGACATCCGCACAGCTTGTTTCGTCAGCGGAGGCTATTCCTCATTGACTTAGTTTCGTCTTCTGGCTCGTAGAACAACATCACAAACGAATTGCTTTTAGATCACTGCATCTCCTCCTGCACGTCACCTTTGGCCAGAGTCTTGGCCCTATGGTTAGCGGCACAGAGCAGGAACATTCTCTATAGACGCTATACACACTCGCCGACGTTCCCCGAAGTTCATCGAATCTAGTTAGACGCTGAGCCCTACCAGCAAGCAACATTATGTATTCGTTGGCGAGATTCCTCTACGATGCCTTGGGCACGACTTCAAGTTTGCTTGCGTCTTCGGGACGACTGCCCCCCAAAAAAAACACGCTTGTGCCTTTAGGCAATGCATCGTTGCGCTTCTCGGTCCTCTCATCCCTGTATCCATATCTACCATCATACCTGCTGTTCCTTCATCTTTTCATTACGCCGTTGCGCAAATATATGTAGCCATAGTCATCCAATGCGCTTTGATGGTTTTTTTTTTGACGGGTCTTACAATTTCGAACAGTACGCTGCTCTGCTACATGGCTATATGGTCGCTTTAGCTGAACATACTTGCCATCGAGGGTACTGACCAGCCTTTGCGATTTAGCCATGCTTCTCAAGCGTAACAAGGTGTAGGAGAAGCAAAGAAAAAGGAATCTTCGCCTCGCGTTGCCGCCGCTTCGCTAGTATGCACGTACTAGCAGACAGGTCAAAAAGATATCGCTTCCATATGGGGGGGTACGACGTGTCGAGAAGGAAAAACAGGGAAAAAGGTTGCCCGGCCAAAAGGTGAATCCCCTGCGATAGGCGAACTTTTGCGTCAGCAGGGAGTCGAACCCTGGTCTAGTCGATGGCAACGACCAATTCTACCGTTGAACCACTGACGCATCTTATTTGATACAAGACGAAGCGTCTTTTGCATCTATATATGTTTGCTTTAGGCTTGAAAGACCCGTTTTTTTTTTTTCATGCCTTGATGCTCAATTCATTCCCCCCCTCCCACCCCCACGTTAAATCCAAAAAATGAGACCGTTACTTAACGTCATGGGTGTTGCCTATCATTGATGGCTACGGCCGTCACTGGTTCTGCTACAAATTCGAATACTGAATGTCAAGGCCGAGGAAAAATTCACGGCAGGTACCGGTGGCCAAAGGGTGGCCATGGCCAACTTTGAAACTATTGTCGCGGCGTCTGTACAGCCTCAAGCTTTTCTACATTATGCAGCAAAGTGACTTAGCATTGGTGGTGCCCTATTTGACCGCCTTGGGTATTCAGCGCGCTACGTGCACAACATGTACAAGCTACTGCCCAAGCGTTCGCTCGCCCAGGTGCAGCCTGGCGCCATCCACCACGTGCTTTTACGCTACCCAGCAAGATAATTTGCAAGACAAACCCTCAACCACTCGTAGCGAATGTACGAACCTTCTCGATCCCTTCATAGTATTACATTTAGTACAAGATGTATGTTTTGTTAGCTACATGTACAGGAATAACCTGATTACCATTGTCCTTCGCTAGTATGCGCTGCAGTATCGTGTACCGTACTTGCTCCTCTGCGCCACACGGAGCGGACTTGCATGACGGCACGTGCCCGATGGGCTTCCAGAGGCCTTGCTCTCTCGCGTGAACTGGCTCACTTGCCAATATGACCTCCATCCTGATAGACAGCTTCAATCGGAGACAGTCGAAGTCCGGGGTCCTGACCCAATATGCGCAAGACGGATGCGCCTTCTGTGCTATTAT
Source organism: Cystobasidium pallidum (assembly GCA_001599955.1). Taxonomy (NCBI): domain Eukaryota; kingdom Fungi; phylum Basidiomycota; class Cystobasidiomycetes; order Cystobasidiales; family Cystobasidiaceae; genus Cystobasidium; species Cystobasidium pallidum. Next base: position 377,702 of record BCIL01000018.1, read on the forward strand.
TGTTGGTGATCTGCCGGCCTTCAAGGTGAACTTTGCCCGGTCAATCCGCTGCTTCGACACTCCATGGCTGACTCGGGACAGACAGATATACGAAGATGAACAGGTTGTTGCATTTCTAGGCAAGTGACATGTCACCGGGAAAGCCGGTTAAAAGCTGAACGACTCCTAAGCAGACATCTTGCCCATCCGCCGAGGACATACGCTTCTAGTTCCGAAAGTACACCATGAGAAGATGTAAAATACCTGCTTTCGATAACGATTCGACTAACTTGATTGACCATGCGATACATTCTAAAGGACGACTTTGCCCGATGGCTTTTCAGCTCATATGGCATCTATTCTGCCACGTATCTGTCGGGCTATCTGCAAAGGTGGGTCCAGACTGCCATATCTTTACGAACCTGGCTTAGTATGTGTATGTTATCAGCAATGGGCCAAGAAGATTTCAACATTGTCAACAACAACGGCTATGCTCAAGTTGTGCCTCATGTGCATTGGCATGTATGTGCAAGAACCGCCCGCAGGGTGAGCTGAGCAACCTTCTAAATCCACATTCATTTCCGTAGATCGTGCCTGCGCCAGTACTAAATGGCCCCCGGACGGAAGTAACGGAGTCTAGGTTGCCGATAGGTGAGCTAGATCCACGCCGGGAAAGGGCGAACTTCCCTCACGTACACTGGCAGGACTGCAAGACCTCCAAAGACGCGAAGAGCTGGATGACGACGAAGCGCAGCAAACTGCGGGGAGGATAATTTCTGCCCTGAATGCTGATATGAAGAGTCATCTTTAGGCTTGTATATCTCGCGGACCGCTGCCGACATGTCACAACGCGGTAAAACCAGGAAAGATGCTACAGTATTACCTATCGCGGAAGCATACCTTTCATCGTTGTACTTCAAAAGACCAGTAGGTCTGAGACGAGATATACTGCTGACTGTGTATCTCGACCTTGGCCGCGTCGACTGCCGAAGGACCTTTCCTCTTCCCCTGGCAATCGACGCATACACTCGCCACTCAATTACGGCGATGATTCGCAACGCTTCATGTGCGCTAGAAACTGTAGGCTGTGCTGTACTAGTACCGTTCTCTCAGATAGACACCTTACAGGAGCATAAAGTATCAAGTGCGACCTGTCATTTCTGGGTTTACTTAAATACCGGTATGTATCCAGGTTACTTCCCACTGCGGTACCACAGTGGCGCGATCGGCGGGAGGGCCTCCCGAATAGTGGGCGTGGGACCATTCCCCCAGGTACATCCCCTTCCCCACTTAGACGGATGTGCTTCCCTCTAATCGCCTCGCTCACCCCTGTCCCACATCACTTTAGAGTTATGGTACATGGTCCCTCGCACATTTCCTGGGGTTTGCCGAACCTGGGGCACCACTAATCGTTCTGCCAGTTGTCCGCTCGTTTCGCGAGGTCTTCGTCTCTGCTTCGTAGCCTTTCTCTGATTGCGATTGTACCGCAAATTGAACTGTCCTGAAGGCATGTCGCGGAAGGATGAACATGATCTGCAAATGGCTGAGAAGATTGGCGATGCCGGCGATAACCAGAACCTAGAATATGCAACGCCTTTACCGAAACAAGAACTCGGATCAAACGAAGACCCGAACGCTATCGTCGACGAAGAACCAGAGCTACATTCACGGACTTATTTCGCCGTTCTGGCCTTGTTTTTCCTGAACTTTGTTCAAGTCTACGCATTGACTGGTCCACCGGCCATTGTAAGACCTGGAGCGCACATCTGCCGGGTGGGCGAGGAGCCATACTTACGAAGCATTCTCTCTTAGCTGGCTTACATCGGAGTGAACCTCGACGGCACAGTTGAGCAAAACTGGGTACCAAACGCCCTATCGATGGTGCAAGCAATTATTGGACCGCTCATAGTAAGTTAATTTGCCTTGTCTCCACCAGGGGTTTGCTGACTGGCTTTTGCTTCAGTCTTTCGCATCTGATACTTATCAAGCTCGGAAGACGCTTCTTGTGGTAACCTGTGGACTATCCTTCGTCGGCGCTGCGATAGCTCCCAATGTCAAGGACATATACGGTCTTATCGGAGCGACTATTCTCATTGGCATGGGTTTTGCGGCTGTACCGCTAGCGTACTGTATCCCATCCGAGGTGTGTATAGCGATGGGAGAGAAAGAARRGGGGGGGGGGGGGGGGTTGTCCGGTAGCTACCCAGAGCTGATTCACCCGTCCTGCCTTGATAGATTTTGCCTCGAAGATGGCGTCCAAGTGAGTCGACAGATCTCTGCGCTACTCGTCCCCAACTGACGAATAATCGCGCCTTAGTGGTCCAATCGTTGATGAATATTGCAGCAGCATTGGCGGCAATCACGTCTCCCCTGTAAGTTCACGCTATCTCCGAGTATGCACAGCCGATGTTAACGTGCAACCCCGACCAGAGTGGCTGGTGGCTTCACTCGGAAGTCTCCCCAGACTGGATATAAAAACTTTTACGTGAGCGCTGATCTAACTCTTCGAGCACAGTTGAATGTTGACGCCGAGCCATGTTTGATACAGTGGACGATGATGGCATTCTGGGGAGCGACGGTCGCTGCCATTATTTTCGGATACAAGCCACCTAAGCGTCACACTCGTCTCGACGGCCTCACTATTTGGCAGAAGCTGGCTCGTCTAGATCTCCCGGGATGTGGACTGGTATGTTCTTGGTAGAGCTACAGCTTGCGCATCAGCCGACATTCTCCCTTTCCCACGCCAGCTCACTGCCGGCCTCACGCTGCTTCTTGTTGGTCTGAGTCTGGGCGACAACCCTTGGCGCTGGACCGATCCGCGTGTCCTGGCTACCTTGATTGCAGGCATTGTCATACTCGCCGTTTTTGGAGTGTACGAATGGAGATGTAAGGACCTTGGCCGTCTCCACAGAAAGGATCCAGGCTGATAATTCAACTACAGTCACCAGAATCGGTATATTGCACCATGACCTTTTCAGTAACGGGGCTGCCAGAACTTTCGGCTTGTGCATTGCTTTGATTTTCATCGAGGGAATTATGCTCTTCACGATCATTATCTTCTATCCCGCACTGTGAGCAAAGCTACGCAGGTTGACACAAGCTCGATGCGAGCAGTCATTTGATGCTTTTCAACCGTTTCGGGCAGCACTTCCGCTCTCTTCGAAGAAGACCCCTTCTTGGTCGCTGCTCGGGGAACGCCTTTTTGGATCTGTTCGGGCCTCAGTACCATTCCCTACGGAATCATATCTAGTAAATACCGTACCGTGCGCTCGCCGCTCGCAGTTGGTTTCGCTCTCTTCACGGGCGGTTTGAGTACGTGATCATGTCGTTGCTTGGTGTCGTGTCTACTAGTTGACCAGTCATATCATTCAGTTGGCATGACCACCATTCAGCCCGGCCAGTCAACGAAGGCAATCGTTTTCGATGGAATGGCAGGCTTGGGCTTCGGTGCGCCCCTCATCCTGATCATTTCGGCGGTTCAGCTCGCTACGCCCCACCATCTCATTGCTACCGCTACCGCCGTAGTCACCAGCGCGAGGGCAGTCGCAGCATCCTCGTTTACGGCCATCTATGGCGCTGCATTGACCAGCGGACTCGCTCGCAAAATGGGGCCATACATCGCTGAAGCTGCTATCAAAGCAGGCCTCCCTGAAAGCTCGGTCCCCGCATTTGTAGCTGCCATTGCAGGTAAAGACGTCGCAGCCATTCCTACTATACCAGGCGTGACACCAGCAATAATTGGTGCTGGTGTGGGTGCAGCACAGCAAGCCCTTGCAGACAGTTTCCGAACGATATACATAATTGCTGCGCCATTCGGAGCCTTGGCCGTTATTGGGTGCTTCTTCCTAGGTGATCTATCGAAGACCATGCATTATCGCGTTGATGCGCCCATGGAAGAGCTACACTCGAAGCACAGGAAACCAGTATCCGAGGTAGAAGCTTGATGTCGAGTATTGAGAAGGTAGTTCCCCGACGAGGGGGTGGCAGTAGGAATAGGTGTTACCTGGGGTCAGAGGCGGTTGTTCGGATCATATGTAAGCTCAACGGATGCAGGGGATATGTTGTATGGTCACAGATCTAGACTTTTGCCAGAAGCATGCATTCCAAATACTTCATAATCGTATACGGCGGCGTTATGTTTTGTGCTTATTCCCCAAACCGTGATCGGAGTCATGCAGCTTTTATGATCCCGCACGGGCTGGAAATAGTAGCTGATTGTAGCCGACCAGAGCATGTCATGCAAAGCAGCTGGTACCGCAGCGCCCTGTATTCCACATACATTATGACTAACGGCTAGACATACGCACTCGCTGGACAACACGCAGGCCAAACTCCCTCCCTCCGTGGCTGCGCCGGTTGATGGCAGGATATCATGCAGGACAAAGCGACAGCCTCCAAGAAGAGCAGTGTCGGGCCAGCTGCTCGCCGGGCTGGCCCATTGAAGATACCAAAAACTTGTGAGTGGGGCTTTTCGGCTCCACGCTTTGCCCATACTAACACGCTTGCATCCTGTCATTCATGCTACGATGCAACACAGCGCCGCTACCACGTCCGCCAAAATCACCTAAACGCTATAGTACTGCCTCTTCTTCTAGGAGCACTGTATCATCAGCACAAGGACCCCCGGATATTCCTATCCACTCACCGGAAAGTACCGTCTCTAGCCAAGCTTCATGCAGTACTTCGCCAGCCGGTACCGAGTGCTATTTCGATGCACTTTCCTTACAGCCGATCCTACCGCAAGAACAGCTCGCACGCCCCGAAGAAGCCACCCGATCACACACCAAAGAGGAATCGTCGTACTCTAGACCATCATTCGAAAGGCGGGAATCGTTTGCTTCGAGCACCTGCCTGTCGGACGAAGAGCTAGCCTCTCGGGCTTACGCACAAAGACAGACTGAGCGGCGCACTTCTGTTGTGCCTTTACCGTCTCCAGATGTTCCACATAGCCAACGTAGAAGGTACATGAGACGACCACCGTCGAGCGCTTCCGGTTTGTCAGGCTCTCAGGCAAGCACATCCTCGGCTGCCGGTTCGATCCATGCCATAAGCGATTCAGAAGCGCAAAGCAGCAGCTCACTCTTTCTGCATTCAGAGCAGGCGCAAGATCCGCCTTTGAGATGGTGGCATGTCCGGCTTGACGGACAGCAGCCGTTTCTTCCGCCTGCACCGCAGATCCGTTCAACTTCGCAGCGTCCAGAGATTGCACGTGCTAGCCATGCCTCGACTTCGAGTTCCACCTTTCCACGCGGTCGCTTATCCCAAGATACCAGCCTTGGACCTTTTGACTTGGATGAGGTTCAGGCTGCAAGTGTAGCACACAATCAAGAACATCAACTTCAGCGACACTTTCTCGATTCCATTAGACGACCGTCATCTTCTGCATCCGACAGATCCACATGGCTACTCTCCATGCCATCTACGCCTGACACCTTTTCGACTAGAGATCCTACAAGCGTATCTCCGCTGCAGTCACCACATAGTCTGCCTGCAGATGGTCAATATGGTCTTGCGGACAGATTTGAGAATCATTGTGTTCACGAGCACGAAAGGCTGCCTGATCGCGCTAGTCCACCACTGCCAAGCCCCCTTTCTGTAACATCTCCAACCAGCAGACGGTCCTCGACAAATGGGGATGCGCGACTGACTTCTTCCGATTCTCGCCGCGCTTCTGCGAGCACAAATACCCGCAAACGTGTCGGACGCATCTACAGTACATCAACGGTGACGTCCGAGGGCATCAACGCTGACGAGCTCAAAACTCCCAGAGTTTCCGTCTCCCATCAAGGCAGCCTAGCAGATTCTACATACTCCGTTGCAGACGAAGCACCGGATAGTTTCCCGTATATGGCGGATATAGCGAAGGACCTACCGGCGCGAGAGGACGGCGACGTATTCAAACGCCCATATGCTAGCCGGTCCAGAGCGCCTACTGAGTCCACCGTCGCATCCATCGACTCGCCGACAGAGCAATTCCACCAGCACCCGTCATCTGCCGACACGGCTTACAACCATGCCTTTCGCGACTCTATCAGCTCTTTCACTTCTTCGCTGGGCCTGGCGCCTCAAACGACCACGGTGGCTATGACGGAACAGGAAGGGCACAAGAACAAGCGGCTACAAATTATACAAGAACTTGTGCATACGGAAGCAGCATTCGGTCGTGATATGGCCTTAATTCGCGATGTCTGGTTAGCGCGTGCCAGAGGCAAAGAAATGGGCGAGATAATGGCAGTACTAGATTCGTTCGCGGCGGATTCCTCCCGACCCCTTTCGACTTCGTCTTCTAAATCCACCCTAGCCCGCGGTGTGGATCCCCATGATATCAGGATTGTGGAACGAAAGTGTTCGGCGCCGCAGATGCAAAGGAACACTTCTCAGAGTTCCTTCCGTTCTTTGAAAGGCCTTGTCCATAACATAGGCAAACCTGACAACGAAAAACTATCCGATAGGTCTGGTCACGACTATGGAGCTAGAGCTGTATCATATGGCAGCACCCCCCGTCAAAGAAGTATTTCGAATGTGCAACCGCTACCACCAGGTGCAGCATTGTATGCGCCTATGCGGCAATTAGACGCAGATGTGATCTTCGGGAACATTGAGGCCGTCGCGGAGTTCAGCCAGCAGTTCACGTTGTTATTGCGCGAAGAACAGGCTGCCGAGGAGAGCGGTAGTGGCGAAGCCTGCATTGGTCAAGCATTCTTAAAGAAGGTGAGCTGAAACTTGATTGTATCATCAGCCAAATGCTCATAGCTTCATTTGCAGCTCTCCCATCTGTCTGCTGTCTATTGCACTTATTGTGCACATTTCGGGGATGCTATACAACGGTGGGATTCAATTTCGGACTCGCTTGCCTCATATTCTCAGGACTGCAAGGATCTTTGCTATGGGCACACGAATGCTTGGGATCTCCCTTCTCTACTTATCAAGCCGGTACAGCGGTGTCTCAAGTACCCCTTATTCATTCAGAGCTTGCTGGAATGTACACCAGACGCGCACGCCGACAAACGCAATCTCATCGACAGTAATACCGCCATACTGAAAGTAGCGGAAACCATGAACGAGATGAAGCGCCGTCACGAACTTGTAACCCAACTGATCAAGCGCAAACCTAGGCCCGGCCTATATGGTACTACTCGTCGTGGCAGTGACAAGAAAGTGCCACCAGTTGCCAAAGCGCCATCTGGAGGCTCTTTCACTGCTAGTCTGAGTCGCAAGTTCAAGCGTAGCTCTCGGATAGGACTCCCCGAAGTGAATCAACCTGTGCTCGCGCCAGAGCCGGACGAGACTTTCGAAGCTCTCCTTGTTCAGCTCGAATTGAAGCATCGTACGATACAATCTTTCGTCTTGGACTGCAAAGTCTGGAGCAAGTCGGTCAGGACAGCTTTGGTTTCGCTACTGCAATTATCCCTTGCTTGGAAAAGCGTTTCTTCCTTAAGCGGGCAAGATGACACTCAGGAAGCCTCTCAGAGTAGTCGCGCTATAGACTACTACGCCATACACGTCGTGGGCCCAGCTGTAGAGCATCAATGGCGAGACATGGACAAGGAGATACGTAAAGCTCTGGTGCCGAAAGCTACGCAGCTCCTGGAATTATTTTCAAGCCCTCGGGGTGTTATCGCCAGTATGTTGCTCTGCGAGCGGTAAAAATAGACACTACTAACCCAATATGGCAGCGCGGTATCATCGATACAATGAGAGTCATAGCAAGGCTGCCACAAAAGACTACACCCTCTTGAGCGAGCATGTGGCAGCTTATCATGCACTCAACGCCCAGCTAAAGGATGATCTGCCGGTCTTCCTCCAAGGAGTGGATAGAATTGTGGGCAACATCCTGATTGAGCTGTGCAAGGTTGGAAGCTGAGCTATACATCTCCCGATACAGTTTACGGCCATTGTGCAACGCTTGCTCGAACTGCAAGTCGCTTTCAATCGACGGATGGCGCAATCTTGGCAGGATTACGTAGAGTCTTGCTGTCCACAACTCGGACCGCCTAGCCACAGCGCGAAGGAAAGCATTGCCCAGTGGTGGCAGGTGCATTCATCCCTTGCGCAGCAGCTTGACACTCTAAAGATTCTTAATGCCGACCAAGTGGTAGAAGACATCGAGCGGCGTCAACGCGCCTCCTTACCGCCAGGATTGCGGCCCCGGATATCTGGCAGGCAATGTAAGCAGAGCATGATTTTCGTTTTTATTCTTAGTTTGCTTACTTAAGCCCTGCCTCCAGCCTCAACTGCGACACCACCCGTCAGCGAGGGTGACATATTGGCCATGCGCCAGAATGTTCGCCCGTCTAGCGCAAATGTACCAGAGGTGACTGGGGGAAGCAAAGCCCGTACAGCCAGCTCGGTTGAATCGGCTTCAAGCCTTGCCCGGACTAGCGCTGCCCACACGAAGCCGGTGGATGCACTGGATCGTAACAGCACATTTAGCTCTATGTCTGCTGGAAGTTTATCGTTTTCTGGCCGATCCTCGTCAAGTGTAACTTCGGCCCCGCGGTCTTCGAATAGTGACGTGAGTCGCTGACGAGGAACAATTGTTCTAGAAAACACATCTCATGTGCGAAACAGCACATTCTTTGGCAGGGTGCTGTCGCCACCAGTTTCCGTCCGAATGCCCTCGAGAAAAGCCCGAAAGGCTATGCTTATCTGAGCTGCCAGCCCGGCAACGTTTTTGACGTATTAGACGAGGTATCCGGGGAAGAATTCCTGCTAGTGCGGCAGGAAGGCTCATATGGTGACGTGGGTTGGTTACCTGCTCAACTCTTGCACAAGCTTGAATGAACCGACTTTCAGCTTGTGGGCTGCTTTAGGTTGTAGTTTCCGAAATGTTAGACAGAGGGTATAATATGTAGCCATAGCAGGTCAATCAGCAAGAAGCACGTTCGAATTGCACCAATGGGTGGCAGTAGCTGTCAAGGCAAGTTAGTTACAATGCCTGGTACCGCAGGAAGGCCCCATACAACCTTGTCCATCACGGTCTTCGGCGGGCAACTGCAGCAATTTTTGGTTTTTTTAGTTTTTTTTTTCCGAGGCTTCGCTCAGGGATTCGCCTTTTGCTCTTGCGCTAACCTATATGGTGGCAAAGCCATGGTTCTTTTCTTCATCAGCTGTAAGTCCATCACTATGTATCTGTGCTACGTAGCTACTTTACTGACCTTCCTTCAGCATCGCATGGCGATGGTATCACAATGTCAGTATTATATACATAGGGGATTGTAGACCGATATCGGTAGCACCTTTTCAAATGCTAACCGCGGCCACCCACACTGTCACTGTCACGGGTACGTTTCCCGGATTTAGCTACATGGGTAAAGACAAAGTACGCAAGCCCTTGTTTGTCGCGAGCAGAATACGTCGAGTTGAGACGCGTACTGGACCCCCCTTTAGTTTGAAAACGAAGATCTGATAAAGTACGCGTATCCGGAGGATGTTTGGTTTCATGTCGATAAGCTCAGTAGTGCACATGTAGGTGTACAACGCTTGCCTTCTCGTCTTAAGCAATAGCCGAGACCTTGGTGCTTTACAGGTATATCTTCGCATGCCCCAAGGTATGGAATGGACTGCCATTCCCGAGAAAGTGCTACTGGATTGCTGTCAGCTTGTTAAAGCGAACTCGATAGAGGGTAACAAAAAGAATAACATCACAATCATCTATACACCTGCTTCGAATTTGAAGAAAACCGGAGACATGGCCATTGGACAGGTCAGCTTTCACAAAGACAAACTCGTTCGGCGTTTTCATATTGCCGAACGCCAAAACGAAATTGTGAATAGGATGAACAAGACGAAAGGTATTCGGCATTCGCTTGGCCAAGATTTTACTTGTAGCCATGTCCTAGCCGATAGCTGACTTGAGACCAAACAATATGGTTGTCCTTTCCTAGTGGAGCGCCTTGTGGACCATGAGGGAGACAGAATCGAGCGTGAAAAAGAAAATCACAAATTACGCGTAAAGGAAGCGAACGAGCGTAAAAAAGCAGAGGCAGAAATGTTGAAGGCTCGCAAACAAGCGGCTGAAGCCAAAAGCTATGACACGCTGTTCATGGCGCAACAGCAGGAAAAGAAAGAGCGGCAACAAGCCAGAGGAAGTGACGATGACGAAAATGAGGCGTGGAATTCAGACGACGATTTCATGTAACCTCTATGCCGTGAACTGAAATCGGCCCGGTCCGCTCATCTCGAAATCCCATGGCGCACAGTCTGCGGCTCGGTGCGATGGAGGCAAGCAACTTAGACAAACTCCGCAGGTGATATTGCATCTTTATGCTAGTGCCCAAAATCAGTTTCCTCAAGAGTTAAAGTCGCTCATGCATGCAGCTACTAATGACATGATAGTTTAAGTCTTGTTGTTCCTAATTTTGCGCAAACCTAGCATCAATTTTCTTAAGGGAGTCTCCCCATCGTCCGCTATGAACTACGCAACGAGCGATACACGTGAAGCCGACATACACGAGCTTCCGGAAGCAAACAACTGATCTCTGGTTGCAAGCAATCTAGCATGAAATAAGATGCGAGTCGCTATGCAATATCATATTGCATCACCGAACATTACGGTGATGGCAGCTTACTCATGGCAGCTCAGCAGGCAGGTGCGTCTACTGGAGCTGGCTTCCGCATCTGAAGACAGAGGCGGACGAGAGCACCACATGATGCCCCAAATTAGCGTTGGATGCACACACTGACCAAGGATCCCTTGGCCAATGAGCGTGAAGAGGTGCGTGCGTACGACCACCGCAGGATCTGCTCCTTAAGCTGACATCGTTCTGTGCATGTGTGGCCTGCACATGATTGGCAGCTAGCAACGTCTGGTTGCGAACGCGAACTTCAAATTGGCAACCAGGTATCATAGAGGCAGGCTTTCCGACAAAGAAAGAGGGGTCACTTGCTTGTTGAGTCATGAGTAATCAAGGCCCAATGACCGTAAGGCGTTTTGCGATTTGTGCTGTCGAAGGGTTGTTATTTTGTAATTGCTATGTGCTTGATCTATCGTGCTGCTACACTAAGGCTTCGAATGCCAGTTCGACCTCCCAAGCTCCGTCCCAGTACTTCACAGGTACAGTCATACCCGCTGCTTCACCCTGCTTTGCGATGCGACGAGCTAGTGCGAAGTCGAAGCGCACAAGGGCTAGATCCTTCGCGGAGAGCCGTAACAGAGGACAGAAATCGTTCGAGCCGTCTCCCACGTAGACAATCCTGTCGAACGTGCTACGGCCTCCATGCCTTTCGAGGTACGCCTCCAATTCTTCACCTTTGCACATATTTGCCGAGCAGCCCACGGTGCACTTGTGTTGCTTTGGGTCGGAGGCCAGAATACGGCGATTCACTTCTAGTAGGCCTTCCGAAGTGAAGCTAGCTGGATTCGTGATGATGTCGCTGAAAATATCAGTCAAGCCGTGATGCTACGGAGAAATGGCTCAGCTACCTCCCGCGATTCCTTGTTTCGAGTTATACATACCTTCAAGATGGTATCGATGTAAACTTGATTGGAGTTCGACAGGCATAAGAAAGTAGTGTCCACATCTTGGCGTGCTTTCAATGAGCGTACACCGCGCTTCATGGCAGGATGCTGCAGCAAGGCTCAGCCGGAAGTACGAATCAAATGAAATGTTAGCCCGCTCACTACTGGCAGCGTTTGCAGGGCTGAAACTACGTCTTCCTGAGTACCGCCCTGCTTGTGCAGCTCCCTCATGGTGTCAGCGCTATGGCGGCGACGGATCAGCAAGGGTGAGGAAATTATCTTATTATGCATGGATAAGCGAACACTAGATCCGTCCATTGCATCTGATCCTTCAGCGCTTCCATACGTAGCCGGAGTTTGGGATTAAGGACCTGATCCATTTGGACAGCTGAATCAGTCCCGAGAAGAGCTTCCCAATGTCGACATACACACTTCAAGTACATAGCGATCTGTATCGTTATCTGGCCAACGAAGAAATGTCAGTAGGAAGCCAATCTAGCAGATATTGTACCTAACACACCTGCGAAAGACCTGCAGAAAACACACGAGACGACCTGCAGTCAGCGCAAGTCTGGAGAAACCAAGTGAGCCCGCCCTCACCAGTCAAAATCAAACACTATTAGCTGCTTGGTAGGCATAGCAAGACTTAGAACCTTTTCTTCGGGGTCGCTACAGATACAAGACACGAACATTTGTCCTTGGCTGATCGAACTGGCTGTTGTAGCGGCATATCGGCGAACAGCTTGCTTGGGCTTGCCCGCATTGCGATGTCGGCAAAGCCGGTTCCCAGCACGATATCGGGAGAAGAGTACATTGCAAATCTCGCTCGCTTCATACGCAACCACAGTGAACAGCTCTCAGCCTCGGCGAGCACTCGCAGAGGTGCTGGCCACCACGATGTACGCTCATCATGGACCTCCATGATCTACCTTTCTAGCCAGGCCCCCAAACCCGTTACTTTAACGTTGGACTTGTATCACCTCTACTATGTCCTGCTCAAGGTCCAAGAAGCAGGGTTCGCCGACGTGGGCGACTTGGATGAGCCTTTGCGAGTGGAAGACCACAGACGTCCTGCACTCCCTGCTGCCAGTCTTGCGCGAGATCCCGACAAAAGCGACACATTAAGCATCAAGACAAGCTTCTCTACCATCTCCAAGGGACTGTCAAGCATTGGCTCGGGCTGGTGGGGCGCCTCGACCTCGGCGACTGCCGCTGATTCCGCCACCGTCCTTGCACGCAACCTCAAGCTCATATACACTGCCTTCACCCTGTTACCGTCACTCAGATTAGTGGGGCAGCATGCCAAGGGGAAAGGGAAAGCTATCGAGGGTTTTGACTTCCCAGACCTTCCAGGCGACCGCATGCTGCCTCTCAAATCATTCAAGAGCCTCGAACGATTGGAGTTGGAAGGCATAGACGCACGTGTCATACTCCTGAGCCATGAATGGGACAACCTTGTCCATTTGAGAATTAACAACTGCGGTCTGGAGTCCATAGCCGAGATTCTTTCGGCTTGCCGTAAGCAGAAAGATAATGACCTCAATTGGTCTGCACAGCTGCGCATTGTCAATCTTGATTGTAACGACATCACGTCAATTGATAGTGAAGAGACGAAAGGTCTTGACCGGGTCTTATCATTGAGCCTCCGGCACAATCTTCTTCTTTCTGTGCCGACTGGTAAGCCTCAGTAGTGAAGAGCGCCTGACGCCTGCTGCTGACGTTCCAGGATTTAGCTTTGGCAAGTATGACATCCCTGCGAGCGCTCGATCTGTCGGACAACATGATAGAATCAGTATTGGCGGCTTACAGCTCACTGCCTGGATTACAGGTGTGAGTCGTGCTTCTTGCAAGGCAAGGACGAGATTAACACAACTGCTCCGATCAGCCTTGTCCTGCGCGGAAATCGAATCAGCTCATTGTGTGGTCTGGAGCGACTCTTGTCTCTCGAGAAGCTTGATGTCCGCGATAACCATATCTCCGATGCGTCGGAGATAGTAAGATTGGTCACCCTGCCGCATCTGACAGACCTCTGGGTTGCAGAGGGGAACCCTTTCATGAACGATGTCACTTCACACCGTGGATATAGCTGGAGAATGAACTTTTTCCAGGCCTTTCTGCGCATGTCTGATGCCGCCGGGGGTAGGGACATCTCGGAACTGCCTCGTGTCGATGGGGCCGCACCATCCTGGAAGGAAGTGCGTGACCTGTCGTCCGTACACAAGTATGACAAGAGTGACCACAAACAAACTCCAACGGTCCGCGATGTTGCGACATGGCCTAGAGATGCGCTACCACCTTCCGAAGCGAGTGCCGATTCTAGAGTCAAGACGCTCCGCTCGAGGCGATCCAAAAATCTTAGTGAAAGTGCTGCTCGTAGTACAGGCAGGAAGTCCCCTCCTCCTCCTGTCCCATCGGTGCAGGCGGGCCAAGATGCGACACGTCCAGAATGTCCAGATGAGCTATTGGTTGGCGCCGGAGCCACCCACATCCACTCCGTATCGCCCAAAGCAATCGGAAGAAAACACCGTCGTGTTATAGACCTGGACATGGTCAGTAATACTGCGCCACGAAAGAGTCAAGCGGTCGCGCGAAGCCAGCAGCGCCCGCAGACTCCTTCAGCAGGTGCTCCGGACAGTGCTGGCCCTAGCTCGTCAGCGTCTGTGCCCAAAGGCAGGCACGGTACTCTTCCGAACATTGCGCTTACTCGTGGATCGCAGGCGCATAATCGCCCTCTTGCACCCGATACGTTTCTGGATCCAGAGTTTGTCTCAGTACAGGGCACTCAGCCGGATAGCGAAAGCGAGGCAGAAGATTTCAGGAGGAAGATGGAGAGGCTCAGGAACGAGGTTGGCGCTACGAATTGGCTCGCCGTTTATGCCAACACAGTCCAAGCGCGACAAGCGGAGGGGAAAGAGGGGAAAGAGGATCATGTCCATGTACAATACTCGCCGTGATGTTGATTGCCACTACATAACATTTATACAACACAAAGCGAAATTGTCTGTTCCACTGTTCGAGGTGTCCAGCTTCGGTCTTGGAGCATTTGCCTTAAGTCTGCTGGAACAACCACTCCGTCCCCTCGAAGCGACCATCGCGCCCGATGACACCCCATAGAGTATCGCTCCAGGTCGTGTTTGAAGCTGCTGCTCGACTCTCCTCATTGCTGCTGCAACCTTTTACGGGTCCATATCGATGTAAAGCCACATACTTCGGTAGGGTATCATCGGCGTCCCTCGATAGCAGAAGCATCTTGCCACGTACTGTACTCTGCCAGTCCGGTATCTTCTGCAGTGATGGGATGTATTCTTGTTCATACCTGCACTTTCGCATTCAGCTACGTCAAAAATCAACGTTGAACCCGCTTACCAGCGATTCAATTCATCTAGATGCGAAACAGGCGGATCGCAGGAAGTCATCACCAGGTCTGATGGTGACTGAGACGAATGTGCTGCTGTAGTGCCATGTGAACTATACTTGATAGATCAGCCACTTCTAATGCCACGTACTAGCGACACCAATCCCAAGGCCTACCTCAGAAGTTTGTAAGTGTATGTATGTGTTTCCAAAGGTCCATCACCTCCTTCTTCGAGCAAGACATTACCCGAGAGCAGAGGCTCAATGTCGCTCAGCTCATAGACATCCATACAGCTTCGTACACCAGGCTCTTCCTTCTTCGCAAGGAAATGCTCGTGCGAGAGTATTTCGACATTGCCACCTTGCAAAAACTCGCGTCGGGATTTATGAGCTTCGCGACATTCGTATTGAAAGCTATCAGCATCGACATTGGAGTCTTTGGGTCTGCTTATTGCACACAAGAAACCTGGAGATGCCATTGCGGCTTGCTTTATTTGCTGCAACTTGACGTGAATGAGATTCGATAGTGTGGCAAGAAACACGCACGTCACCTGTGTTGCTTGCCACATTGGCAACCCCGAGGCTATACTGGTATACATATAGAGCTTGGACTGTTGAGCCGGAAACTGGCAAATACACGTTCATGATCTATCACACAAAATTAAGCCTTACTATCCTTCACTGGTATTATCATTAGAAAGCTGGCACAGGTCGTTGAGGCAAGGCAGCCTGAGGATAGTGGAAAGCGGCGGTCATCTGTGCACCCGGATTCATCAAAGTAGGAAGTGCTGCAGCACTGTATGGCCTTTGGTGTGCTGGCATCGTTGCGGGCACATGGGTTCCCACGTATTGCTGTGTCATTCCAGGTCTACGGCTTATGACGGGACGTTGACGGGGCGCAATAGTCGAAAGGCGCCTACTGCTAAGATTATTTCCAGGCGGCAGCCCACTGGGCAAGTTCCTACAGCTATAGCTCCGGGCCATATTCGCGGAACTTCGTCTTCTGACCATAGCGGAATCGCTATCGCGAGCTCTCTCCAGAGGCATAAGGGGTGCCAATGGAGCTTGAGCCCTGTCGGCTGTTCCGACTCGTGATGGATAAGGATGAGCAAACATAGGCGCCTGTGGCCCTGCCAGTGTAGGCCGATCAAACACGGTTCCCTCGAAATGTGGTTGCGCATGCAGAGGTTTGGCCTCCGACTCTTCTTCTTCGGACCATAAGCCGCAGAATCCGTCACTGACCTTACACAATCAGCGCATACCCCTTCACGTAACTCTGCTCACTGACCAAGTGGCGCTCCTCAAGGTGTCTTTGAATACTTGCGAAGCGCCCATCGACTGCTGCTACAGTATGTTAGTCGCCAATTTCTGCAGTAAAACGTTCATTCAGGCGACCTAAGTTGTCGCGAACGAGTAAAAGCGACAGCTGTGTCGGATACGGTACTCTAGGGTTAGCGCGGCTCAAATGGTCCATCAAGCAAGTGGCTGTGTCCATCCTGGGTTTCAGCCGGGCCAGTCGTAGATCCGGAGTGAGATTGAGATTATCGCAGATGGCAAAGACCATGACCAAGATAAAGTCTAATTCCCTTAGCATTGAGCGAGCTTGCTGGAATAAATGTATTGTCTCAAGCAATCTACGCCTTCACAGTTTAATGCCGGCCAGAGCTTATGTAAGGAGAACATATACTTCTGTTCGTTCAGGTTCGTGTTACTTCTATACTCGTCCGGCCCTCATAACCAGGCATTAGTGAAGATGACCTTGAGCGAGTCGAAAGTCCGGGCGTCTGGCATGCAACATTGAATGGAGTAAGCAGTAACTGCTTGTGATCCGTTCCGGCTTGTCGACGGCAACTTGACACGAAGAACCAGCGACGTCAGCCCCGACTCTCCGCACCATTGATACCACTTTAGAGCCTGTTCTGTTTGCGCGCAGTGCGGATCAAGCGGATATTTTGTTACTGCCTGACTATAAGATACCTGATATGATGTTCACAGCTGATGGATGATTTACGGGATCGCAGTGAGTGGTCATGACACAATACCATTTTCAGTCCGCCCCTGATAACTTGCGTGCACATAATTCAAAACTAGAACCCTGCTCCGATTCAGCCAATCACGTTTTCGGTCAGGGGAATCCCTGCCAAATTTGAGTTGTCCGCTCCTGACCATGAATCACATCCCGGTTATGCAATGTGGAAGATCTGCGGGCTGCACCTGGCATTTCTACGACTCCTCGTGCCCAAGGTGTAGTGCTCTGCCTTTGCGCCCCGGAGACTGGTTGGCGGATCGGCTGGCCGTTAGAAGGGTAAGATATCGAAGGACCAGCCCTGTTATACACTTGTCCAGCAAGTCCTGGAGCGCCAGGTGGCCTGTAGACGGGTTGGCCGCCTGCTGGAACGGGAGGCCTGTGTAAGACGTTCGCTACCCTCTGAGCAATACCAATGGGCCCATATGGCCCACCACCATACGCGGACAGATTCCGGTCATATGTGCCAATACCAGCATGCCCCAAACCCCTGTGTACTGCACTTGAATGCGACATCGGCTGCAAGTTTTTCTGCGGCGCAATTCTGACCTGCGGAGGTTTCGTCACCTCGGGTTGAAACGAGGTGTCCATCGGTTGCGACCTGGTTTCCGGTTGTGCTTGAGAGGCAGATGTAGAATATGGCTTTCCGGATGCAAGAGGATGTGATAATCGGCGGTCATTATTTTGCACATCAGGCGGATGATCCGTCACGTAGAGTTTGCTTTCACTGATATCTGGAGCCTTTGAGCCACTGACGTCGCAGCTTAGGAGTATGGACAGGTATAAGTTTATACTGTGAGGGATGTTTGGGATCCACCGACGCCTCGCTCACCACAACTCGCGCCAGCTCCTGTGCTCGTGCTCATCAGACATACGTGCTATAGGCGGCATTTGGTCCATGAAAGGTCGGTGTTGAGGACCCGCTTGTGCAGGGCTCCTGCTTTCTACCGTCATAGTCCCAGATCGTTCGTGAGCATGAGCCTGGCGCGGCAGCGAGACCACAGCCGAAGTGTGTAGACGAGCAGAGGGAGGAGTTACTTTTCATGGTAAAGACTAAGGTCAAGCAGTAGGCTTGTCATATGGGATTTGCTTAGATTGCGATAGCTTAGTGCTAAATTGCGGTGCTCCGGACGGCTTCCTCCCGGGAGTATTTCTGGCTGGAAGTTTGAAGCAGGCTCGGCAAGTCTGGCCTGTAGCTGATGCGAGCATCCTCACATCGTCAAGATTGTCAGAAAGGGAAGTGTCAGAGCATCTCAGCGAGTTCTCGCCACGCGAGATCTTGCTGCATATATAAGTAGCCACCAATACGGGCCCAGCTAGGCAGCCAGAGATGGCGGTGGAGAGCGGCGGCGGGAGTCCTCGTCTTCATAGCATACGGACGTACTCAGCCGCCTTGCCGTGCGGTAGATGCAGGCTACACCGCAGTGTCGACCCTTGCGAAACTTCTGCCTCGTCTTTTTGCCGCCTTTTTTTCGTCGCCCGTTTCTTTGCGGTCGAAATTTGGAAGCTTCCCTCTGCCTCCACCCAACATCTGCCTCTGGCACCCACGATTGATACAACACCTACTTTCTCACCAATAGCACATCACCATGTCTGGAGACGACGATATCCCACAGCTCGTTGACGCCGAGGTCCCCACCTCTGAGGAGAGCGACGAGGTGAGCTGCTCCCCGCGCAAGAGCGTGCTGTATGCAGGCGGGATGCACATGCAGGATGCTGATGGCTGCCAATCTTCCACCACGGACAGTTCAACGGTGCCATCGGTATCGAGTGAGTGCCCCATCGACACATCGCGCCATGCCTGTCGCCTCTGACCCTGTCCTGCCTCTTTGCAGTCTCGGAACGACCTACTCTTGGTGAGGAAATTTTGCAATCGTCGTTTGGCCAGCTTTTGCTTTTATCGGAGCACAAAGCAGTGCCATAGCCGACGCAGCACCGCAACAAGCAACTATTCTAACATGTCACACCCTTCCCTCTGTGCATTGCAACCTTCAGCGTTGGTGTCTGGACCGATGACCGCGTTGAGAGTGAGTGCAGTTCGATATGCGAGCCGCCGGGAGATAGGAGCGGGCGCAACTTTCTTCTCTTCAAACAACTACTAATTGCAACAATCACTACAGTCATCGCCAACGACCAGGGTAACAGAACCACTCCTTCTTACGTCGCCTTCACCTCCGAGGAGCGTCTCATCGGTGATGCCGCTAAGAATCAGGTACGTCTGCCTACGAGAAGCCTGGCACCGCTACTATCGTGCAACTCTCTCATGGCGTTCAATCTTTGCCCATACAGAGCGCCATGAACCCCCGAGGAACTGTCTTCGATGCCAAGCGTCTCATTGGTCGCCGCTTCGACGACGAGGAGGTCAAGAAGGACATGAAGACATGGCCTTTCAAGGTTATCGACAGAGACGGCGCCCCAGTTGTCGAAGTCGAGTACCTCGGCGAGAACCGCCAGTTCACCCCAGCTGAGATTTCCGCTATGGTCTTGAGCAAGCTCAAGGACACCGCTGAGGCCAAGGTACTTATTATCGGTTTCACGGCATTACGCCGGTCTGCACATTCAAATTTCTTACACTCTTTCTTTGGAAACTTCCGTAGATCGGCAAGACCGTCAAGAAGGCTGTCGTTACCGTCCCAGCTTACTTCAACGACTCTCAGCGTTTGTCCACCAAGGATGCTGGTACAATCGCTGGTCTCGATGTTCTCCGAATCATCAACGAGCCCACCGCTGCCGCCATTGCCTACGGTCTAGACTCTGCCAACGACAAGGACAAGAAGGAGCGCACCGTTCTCATTTTCGATCTCGGTGGTGGTACTTTCGATGTCTCCCTCTTGACCATCAACGGTGGTGTCTTCACCGTCAAGGCTACTGCCGGTGACACCCATCTCGGTGGTGAGGATTTCGACAACACCCTCCTGGAACACTTCAAGGCCGAGTTCAAGCGCAAGACCAAGCTCGACATTGAAGACGATGCCCGTGCTCTTCGAAGACTGAGATCCGCCTGCGAACGTGCTAAGCGAACTCTTTCCTCCGTCACCCAGGTGAGCTTTGCTTTGCGGATAGTCTGATCAGGCTTCTGATTGGTGGAAAAACACATGTTGATTCTGGGACCGCTTCTTACAGACCACCGTCGAAGTCGACTCTCTCTACCAAGGTACCGACTTCTCTGCCTCCATCTCGAGAGCCAGATTCGAGGAGATCAACGCTGCCACCTTCAAGTCCACCATCACGCCTGTTGACAAGGTTCTCAAAGATGCCAAGATGGCCAAAGACAAGGTCGACGATATCGTCCTTGTCGGTGGATCCACCCGTATCCCCAAGATCCAGTCCCTTGTTTCCGAGTTCTTCGGTGGCCGTGCGCTAAACAAGTCTATCAACCCCGATGAGGCTGTCGCCTACGGTGCTGCTGTCCAGGCTGCTGTCCTTACCGGCCAGACCTCTGACAAGACCGCCGACCTCCTCCTCCTCGATGTCGCTCCTCTATCCCTCGGTGTCGCCATGCAGGGTGATGTCTTTGGTGTTGTCGTCCCAAGAAATACTCCTATCCCAACCAACAAGTCCCGAACATTCACCACTGTCGAAGATAACCAGACCACTGTTACCTTCCCAGTTTACGAGGGAGAGCGTGTTACGTGCAAGGAGAACAGACTCCTCGGCGAATTCGAGCTTTCTGGAATCACCCCTCAGCCAAGAGGACAGGCCGAGCTCATCTGCACATTCGAAGTCGATGCCAACGGTCTCCTCAAGGTCTCTGCACAGGACAAGACCTCCGGACGCAAAGCCAACATTACCAGTGAGTATTTTCGCATTTCTTGTAAGGTGTAGGTTACCCATACTGACTGGCTTTCAATCGAACTAGTCACCAACTCCGTTGGACGTCTGTCATCTTCCGAGATTGACCAGATGATCAAGGATGCCGAAACCTTCAAGACTGCCGATAAGGAATTCACCGCCAAGCACGAAGCTAAGCAAGAACTCGAGTCATACATTGCCTCGGTCGAGTCTACCATCACTGGACCAGAAGCTGGCCTCAAGATGAAGCGTGGTGCCAAGGCCAACGTTGAAACCGAACTCGCCAAGGCTCTCGAGAAGCTCGAGATTGAGGAGAGCTCGACCGATGAGCTCAAGAGAGCTCACCTCCATCTCCGCCGTGCTATGCAAAAGGCTTTGTCTGGTGGCCGATAAATGTTTTATAACTTTGCAATCTTGTCATAACATTTTTTCCCCTCGGCTATCTTCACAAAAAAGCGGACTGTGCTTTTATTTACTTAAAAGCGTGCCGCGACCATAGAACATACTGCTGAGGTACCTTCGAGCCTATTCTTACCCCTCGTTGTCATCTCTTGCAATGTCGTCTTTCTACTCTCTTCTGGCTGCTTGCCCTTGGCCTTACTGTTCAAAAGGCCTTGATCATTGTCCCCGAATGTGCGGTATGCGCTTCTGAGTGTCAATCTGTCGATAATGGAAAATAGCAGTGCGCTGCGAGGGATACAGCCTTTCCCGGGGGCATGCAAGGATTGCAAGCTGTGGCAGTGCAGAACGGTGTAGTAGTCTAACTGCGATCTGATGTATATTGCGCCTAAGACTCGATGCTAACTCTAGAGAACTAATATATTGCTACACACAGGTGACTGGTCCCGCAAGCCGACCCTGCTACACCATCTGTGCCTCCGCAGGGGTTGCGATGGAAGCCATACTGGCTTGTTGCAAGCATTGTTTGACGGTTCCCTTTAGATGATCTGCCATAACAAAGAGGTCAGTCTCCGAAGACAGGCGTAGCTCCACTCTCGATAGTGTTTTACTCACCTTTGCCAACCACCTCAACAATCTCAGCAAGCTCCAGTTTCTCCTGCATCTCCTGCGAAGCATGGGCGAAGAAGACCTGTACATCCCGAGATACGTAACTCTGGCATGTCTCCCTGAGGATGTGCAGTGCGCTCGCATCCACCTCCTGAAGATCTTTGACATGGAAAACGACAACCTGGGCTTCCTCTCTGAAAGGCGCATCGGAAGGATGGTGTTTCTTCGTCCCGTATCTCTCGAGTCTTCTCAGCCGTTCCTTTAGAGCTCCCGCATTGGCGAAGTGAAGTGTCTCCTTTAGACGCACAATGAGCGCTCCTGGTATTTCCTCATTTGATGTAAGTAGATCGTCGTCGTTGACTTCATCTTCGACGGGGAGCCACTCTTCGGTACCTGGCACACGGCCCATGATTTGCACGCCTGCGGATCGTGCCGACTGACGAACGATACTGACGAGCGAGATTGCAACACTCACGAGTATGCCAGTCTGGAGTGTTACTATCGGATTAGTATCGCCTCTTGCTGGCAGTGCGAATTTCATGCAACTCACCTCGACCGAAACCAGCAGGGTCAAAGCGAATGTGAGGAACATTAAACCCATGTCCGACCAAGCACGCATGCGAACGAAAAATGCTATTTCTTCAGGACATTCGGCTAGGATAGTGTAAACGACCAGAGAGATGATGCACGCTAGCACAGCTTTGGGCAGGTAGTAGAGGTAGCCCAATAAGAAGAACGTAGTCAAAAGCGTAAAGAGACCAACAAAGAAGCCATAAAGCGGGGATCGGGCGCCCGTATTTGATGCAATTCTGTCACGATTGAAGAGCAGATGATGCTGTCAGAATATGAGACGAGTGAACTGGACTCTGACTTACCTGCTTCTTGTGATACTGCCGTAGCCAGGGATCGTCCCACTGACAAGACAAGCGGCGAGATTTGCTACATAGACATTTAGTTGGAGTGTATAAATAACTAAGAGAAAAGCTCACCAAGTCCGAAAGCCGTCAGCTCGCGATTGGGGGAGATGGGGTAATTGAAGCGACTCGAGTGCTCTTTTGCGGCTACGATGCTATCTACGTATCCAACCAGGGCAATAGTAACAGCAACGCTTGTAACTTCTGGTGATATTGCGAAACGCATCATACTTGAGGAGTGTATTGGGGGATGTATGTGAACGCTTCCAGGGGAGATTTTGCCAAGGATATCGATACCGTGCAGGTTCCAGTCAAATTTGTCGGTGACGACTGCAGATGAGGTAAATGAATGAATAATATGGACTGATTGTCGACAAAGGCAAAGCGCACTTACAGGTTGCTATGACAACGACAATCAGAATTTCGGGAATCAAAGATATCCAATTATATCGCTTAATCAACCGAGGTTTCACTATTTTGGCAATCAAGAGGACTAGGAGTGCTACTAGCGATATGAGAGCGGTCAAGCGATGGGTGTGCTTGATGTGGCGAATTACAAAATAGAGCTTGTCGATAGGGAGTTGTCGGTCCAAATGAAGCTCTTTAGCCAAAACAGAAAGGCCGAGAAGGGGGACTATGGGAAAACAAAGCGGGTCAGCTAATGGGCGAGCTTTTCCGACGTGCGACGTTGTAATCGAAATCACATACTGAGCTGTTCGATGAGAATAACAAAGCCAATGGCAGTGATAAAGCCGCGTAAGAGAGCACGGCTCAAAACAGCATCCAAGAAGCCGAAGCGAAGCAGACCAAGCAGGAAGGTGATGAGTCCCACTTCAAATCTGCAAACAGCGGTTAACGTCAGTGACCTTTCATCAGGAAAATGTGGCGGATGGAACCTCACACTATGACACTCGTGATACCTATACGCATATCTGCTAGACGCTCGGGTGAGTAATGGTCGTAAGGAATAAGCAGCTTGTCCGCTGTTTGTCCGATCCTAGTAAGGCGAGTTGGGTCAGTCTAAGTGCCCTACAGCCGCCGCCGCTGGATCACATGCACATGGACCTACAGAAGTGAGAGTGCAGCTTCGGGTCCAATACTGAGCTGCTTGCAAGTGCCAAAGATAAAGTACACGAATGCAGGGATGATAACGCTGAAGAGGCCTGTGGCGGATACATACAGTCAGTTTTAGCGAGGTATATTTGCAAGGCTTGTCCATACCGTTGACGGGATTGAGATGAGCTAGTCCAGAAGCATAACTCATGGATTGAGGTACCAGTAAGCATGTAATCTGTTACGGAAATGGAGTTTGAATGAGCACTAGTGATTGTATACGGGAGGCCGCGGAATGGCTCACTGTCAGACCGGCGGCAATATCGCCTGGCAGCAAGCGGAGGGAATATTCAGGCATCCAACTGAGGATAGGTATGTAATACGTCCAGTAGTTTACATTTTTAATCTTGCGTGTGATGATCGTCTTGCTCGTCGAACTCGAGCCAGCACCAGCAGGGACATTATTATCCTGAGGCGTACTTCTGCCAGAGCCAGATTGTCCATCGAAAGCAGCAAAAGTACGATAGCCAGGACTTTTGTCACTACTCCCTGACCCACCACCAGTCTTTGCGGACGGGTTCATCAGAAGTGCTTGTCGCTCATCCCGCTGCCTGTGCTCTGTAAAGGAAGACGCGCTCGAAACCACGGTGCCATTCACTGGCTCGCCGTCTGTCCAAGGGGACCCGCGTTCGTCAGATATTACGTCCAGGATGGCATCCAAGGTGTCGATACGACGCACCTTCTGGATCCATGCCGGCTGTCTATGCATCAAACGAGAAGGCCAAGCTTTTGCGGAAATCACAAGTGAAGACACTACTGTCGGACGTCGATTCTGACCGTTTGTCACACAAAGTGAGGATCACGTGGCAATTTAAAGTGGCAAGACCAGTTCAAAAGCAAGAAGAGGACAAAGGCCGGTGACACACACCTACAGGCGGCGATAGTCTATTTCGGGTGCGAGACAGGATACTTCCAGATAATGTGTATAGCGAGGATGATCTCTGTCTTTTAGGGTGCATGCAATGAATGGAGAACTACCGAAGCTACTACAGCTCACTTTAAGAACAATGAATTAAGATTGGTATCTAAAGACCTACATGCGACCCGGACTAGACGCTAGTTGTTTCCCGCCTAGCAACGGGGCATTCTCATCCTCATCGAGGCTCACTATTAAATCTTCCTTGTCGCCGTTAGGATGTTGCACCGTTACCTCGACATGATGATCAGCGTGTCCACTTTCATTTCCATCAGTTTGGCTGTCGCTATCGCGACGATTGCTGGATTCATCCCCGTTGATCCCTTTCGCTGTTGCATCTTCGCCGTTGACGACCTCTACGGTATTACCCATCGCTTCGAGGTTTTGAATAACAGCTTGCATAGCTTCCGAGCGCTGGGCACCTTTGACGCCCTTCATCTTGACTTTATCGAAAACGAGTGCAGTGGTATTGACAGAACCTAACCGATGGGGACCGGAAGGCCTTCGCTTCGGAGTGCTCGCTCCGCCAATGTGCGGGCTGGTGATTGTTCCATAGTTCGTTTGACTATCGGAATCAGCTTCGCTTGGCGGATGGCTGTTCTGACGGGTGGTTTTTCGTCGTGCCGTAGCATCTGAGCATGACAAAGGGCGGTTATAATTGAGAAAAGTCAGGTTGGCGAGCCATTTCCAAAAGTCCTCACCTTTCAATAGAGGAGTAAGCTTCTTCGCAGCACCCGTCCTAATCTGAGGTCTTCTGACCACCTTGATCTTGTTCGCAACATCCAGGAAAAGATCGGTCTCATCGATAATCTCCTCTCCAATCAGCTCCTCGATGACATCCTCGAGCGAAACTATCCCGAGCGCCCCACCGTTCTCGCCTGGGTGATCAGTGACGAGCATCATATGCGAGCGGCCTTGTTGGCTATTGAAACCATTCATTGACGCGTCAGCACTTCGACTCTGAAATTATGCTTTTATTCCAGTATCACCGGCTTACAAGAAATTGAGAGCCTCGAGACAACTTAGTGATGGTTCAGCTTCCGGAAGAGGGATGAGATTGAAAGCAGAGACGGGTTTCGAATCTTCTGGATCGTACACGACGAGCTGAAGAGAGGAAATCATAACCTTCAGCTTGAGCGCAGCGCACGGTGTGCATGGGAATACATGAAGAAATCAAACGATTCTCACATTCTTGACAAGAAGCATCCCAATGTAGTTTGACTTGTCCTTCCCGCTATAGACTGGAACTCGGGAGTAGCCCTGTCGAAGGATCTGGAGGTGGAGTCAAAGTAACCCTTCAGCTTTTATCCTGCCAGTCTTCAACGCTGCGTGTCTTGGGCGAGTAAAGCCTTACCTCGGAGACCGTCTCTTCATCTAGAATCTGATCATTGGAAAGCGAATATATATCCGCAATAGGTGTCATTATATCCTTTACGCTCTTTTCTGATAATTCCAAAACGGCCGATATGATTGTAACTTCATCATCTAGTAAGTTCTCAGCTCCTAAATGTCGGTGCAGGGATACAAAGGTTTTCAAGCCTTGTCTTTTATACGTTGTACCTTCATCGTGTCCCAGAACTTTGTCGAGTAGCTGAGCTATGGGGTAAGAAATGGGGAAGGAGACGAACATCTGCATTTTTCCAGACGCATTCAACTTTGCCGTCAGACAGAGCTTTTGGGAAAGGTAACGGTTTGATAACATGACTAACCAAAACCTTCATGATTGGGGTACTAGCAGCTCCGATTGCCAGCCCATATCTGGAGCAGACGGCTGTAGCGGAGGTGAATGGACATGAGCCACTTGATTCACAGTCGCACAGGAAAAGGACCATGTGGATCACTCACCCTGCGGAATGACTTCACCGAATAGCAGAATCAAAGCTGTAGAACTCGCAACTGCCAGGACGCCACCACCGAGAATGCTATCCAAGAAGATGGGAAGCGTTTCGTTTGTTCTGGCAGGACGTTGCCTTATTTTAGCTCGTTCCGTCTCAAGGGGTCATGTTGGAATACAACACCACCAAATACTCACATTGTGTTATAGAGTAGTAGAGTAACTGTATCAAAAGTGTCAAGAAGAGTGAAGTCAGTTCTGAACGCCGTCACGACGACCAAGTGAATGTAAATGAAAAGACAACATACCGAGTACCCAATGCTGGCCTTTCTTGAGCAGACCAAGTACTTTTGCAGCTTGTGCTCTCTCTTTATCATCGCCTGTCGCTTCCAGTACAGCCAGATTGACAGAATCCTGCGACATGTATCCGAGCCTTGGGGGTTTTTTAAAGTGAAATCAGTCACGAGCTCGAAAGCAATTCTGAAGGCTACAAGCAGAATGAGAGACAGGACAAGGGAGAACAACTCACGTAAGGCCAGCAAGAATACCGCCGACGAGTACTAAACATAGTACAACTGCTAATTTAAGCCAGTATGCAGCTGTTCCAGGGGGAGTCTCTGGAGCTTCTTCAACAAACGTACGGATGGTAGGTCTCGCATAATCAAGGAACGAAAGGTAGGACGAAGAGGAGGAGGAGGAGAGGGAAGATGATGGTGAGAGAATCTTGTCACCTATCGAGGTCGTGGGCAGTGCTAGTGCACTGAGAGGAATGCGCAACAGCCGTAGGATATTCGGCAGTATTGACGTCGCCAGCACAAGGCGACGTGACCGCTGGAAGGACGCCATCGGCGGGTGCTTGAACGGGGCACGGAGCGTACTCCAGGTAACCGTAACACTTGCTAGCTGCTCTCTGTCCTCGCTTTCTTGTCTGGCTTCCTGGCGTGTAGCGTTACTAGCAGTCGGCAGTTGCAGCAATCCTGACAGGCAGAGCGGTCATTCACATCTCTTCGAGACACTTTCCGATCAGCCTCGTGGTCACGCTGCACGTTCTCCAGATGGTGAGGTTCCATCGCAATGCTAGATGTCAATGCTAGATGTCAGTGGCTTTGATAGATGCTGGCCGGTACTATTACTGATGGACCGAGTGCTAACGTACAGAATACGACAGGGCGAGTGACTACAGATGGGATCATGCAGGCAGATCGGTTATTGGGGACTCTATAGAATTAAGTCCCAATCCGATATAATCTAATCGCTGTAGGCTTTACATGTTATACGCTTCGAGCATCGCCAGACACTATCCTTGGACCTGACTGAGCAAGCATCCTCCATACGATCTATACCCGAGTTCTGAGTTCTCAGTCATCAAGCGTCTAGTATAACAAAGCGGCTGGAGCAGTCTGCATCACCCTCTGTGAGAAACGACATTGGATGGAATAGTTTGAAGACGTGAAGTGGTATCGTACATACTACGCGGCATGAGCATAGTACGATGTCGGTCTTTCGCTTGAGCAGGAGGTGTGTGGCTAGAAGTCCGTCGCCCTCCCACCATACGTCCATTCTTTCTCGTAGGAGAGGGGGTTGTTCTTCGGCCCGCCCACTTCGCCCGTCTTCGGATTGACTTCTCCATCGAATTCGGGTTTTGGTTTCCTCCTCATGTCGGGATGCTCTTCGCTGCTGTTGGATGATCCGAGCGATGCTTCGCCTGCTGGTTTGTTGGACGACAGGGAGGACGAGGCAAGCGGGGTTGCTGCTTTTCGCTGCAGTTCCTCAAACTCTTTCTGGAGATGTGCTGGCAGGCGAGGGGGAGCTGGCCTGTCTCCATCAAACGAAGGTACCTTTGGGGCGGCTTGGGAGGCTGTGGCATGGATGGATCGGACGGGCAAGCTGGCAAGGCTTGAATGTGTCGATGGGCAGCAGCGGGAGGCTATCGTGCGGAGCATGGTGAGCGTGTGCTTGCTGGGGATGTGTGATGTGTTGTGTGTGTGATGTGTAATCAGACGAGAGTGCAGAGTTGACACAATGCAAGAGGCGTCTCTTCAATCATCATGCCGGCTTCTGCCACTGAGATCTCGGCGGATGATCTGGTGGCGGATGGCAGCGGTGCAGGCAAGTGTGCGGAGTGAGATGGGGAGCTAGATGGATAGCTGTACGTGCATTACCCCGCTCCTCCCCATCTACTCTCTTCCCTCACACACCGGAGCTCCACCCTCCATCCTGCACGAGCAGCGAATGCGGTGATCGGCATCTGGCTGGCGCGTGTTTGGGCTGTTGACGGATGGAGAGACGGCGGCGTTGGCTGTTGACCGAGTTGGCATGCGAGACTGCCCGAGAAGCACGACGAGAAGCAGCAGACACAGATCACACACGAGTAGCCACGGATAGACAAGCATACTCTGCACCTCCACCGCTCCCTGCTCCCCCCCGCTCCAGTGCCCGCCCAGCAGAGGGGGCTGGCTGGCCAGAGAGAAGCAGAAGCAGCCCCGAGAAGCACAAGCAGCCCAACGAGAGCGGCGCGATGCCTGCATCGACCACTGCTGCCGCGGACAGGCCGTCGTCTGCTGCGTCGTCGGGCTCTGTCGCCTGCCCTCCGCCTGCCGCGCTCCACCGCAGAGGATCCAGCAATGCCGCAGCCATCGCCGTCCCTCCGAGACCTCCGTCCGCCTCGTCGCAGCAGCAGCAGCATCCCCACGGATCTGTAGCCCGGATGGACGAGCTCTACGACGTCGGCGAGGTCATCGGGACCGGCACGTTTGGCATCATCCGAAAGGTCAGTAGGGCGCCGCCTGGAAACACTTGCATCCCGCTAACTTCCCCGCGCTTCCACAGGTCATCAGGAGATCAGATGGATTGGTGGGTGTGTCTTCTCTTTCTGCTCGCTCTCCAGCTGACCCGTCCTCCCCCCCCTTGCAGGTCCTCGCCCGAAAGGTAGGCCTTGTCTTTCTTCCCGCACGTGCCAGCCAGCAGCCAGAGCGCGACTACTTTTGGCACGTCGGCGAACAACCCGGCCAACTAACCCTCCCAACAAACAGGAACTCGACTACGGCAGGATGGACGAACGAGACCTAAAGCAACTCAGCGAAGAAGTGTAGGTCGATTGGGCACATTGTTCGGTGCCGTCGTCTTACCCTGCCCTGCCTGTCGTCTCATAGCACCATCCTCCAGAACCTCGAACCCAACGAGAATATAGTCCGATATTACGAGCGCTATGTCGATCGACAAAAGTACAGACTGCATATCATCATGGAATACTGTCACAATGGCGATCTCGCCGCCCAAATCCAGAGATGTCGACGAAAGAATACCCTGATACGCGAAGATACGATATGGTCATATCTAGCACAGATAGCACAGGCTTTGTCAGATTGCCATGCTGAGTTGGATGCAAAGGGACGATCCAAACAAGTCATCTTGCATCGAGATATCAAGCCTGAAAATGTCTTTTTGGATAAAGATGGCATCTTGAAATTAGGAGATTTCGGTCTCAGCAAAGCCATGGCAAATGCTGCTTTTACTAATACCTATGTTGGCACTCCTTACTACATGTCGCCTGAGCTCATCAATGGTCAGGCGTATGATCAGAAGTGAGCTAATCAGAGCCTTTGTCATGCTTTCGTAGCCTAGACGTGTTGAGAATGAGCTGACCTGAATCAAACCAACAGGTCCGATATATGGGCTCTCGGCTGCCTCATCTATGAGCTGTGTGCTTGGCAGTGAGTCGACTACATGCGGGAATCCCAAAGCGAGAGAGGCTAGGCTGGGCTAGAACACAGACTAAGTTATGAACCTACAGCCCCCCTTTCCACGAGGCCCGTACCCAAGCAGAGCTCACCAAGCTCATTCGAGATGGCCGCATCCCAAATATGCCTTCTGTCTATTCAAGGCGCCTGCAGGAAACAGTGAAGAGCATGCTTCAGCAGGACGTGAGTTTATCCAGACGTTTGTCCGTGCTGCGGAGAAGCAGTTTGCGTCTTGCTAACCTACCTATACATTTGGCCAGCCGAAATTGAGACCAACAGTAGAACATATCAGGAATATGGATGAGATCAAACTGCAAGGCCGCCTAATTGAAATGAGGAAGATGTAAGAGCTTTCACCCTGCATCGCCCATGATCAGCAATTGCAATTGTCTTGTCTTCTCTGGCCGTACTGATTGATTGTGATACCGTATTTTTCAGGCACGACGAACTTCTAAAGGCTAGACAGCAAGTCGAGGCTAGAGAAGCTGCTGTTGCAGAAAGAGAACGTCAGCTCAGCCTGAGGGAACGCGATATGGAACTAGAGCGCAACGAGCTACACCACGAAAGATTACGTCTGGCGGCTGCTTATACAAGCATTACTTCAGCATATCAATCGTCATCCTCCTCCTCTGCCGCTAGTTATGCAGGCACTTCAACTGCTCCTAGCAGTAGAGACACTTCTCCACTCATGGATCAGAAGGAGAACATTCTTCCTGTCATGCATATACAAGGCCCTGGCATACCTTTCCCTGACGATTCTCCTTTGAGCTCTATTTCGGAATCAGCTACCAAGACGCTAGCTAGGGTTGCTAGTCGACCTAGTCTTGTTCCGAGGAGACCACTAGAGGAGAGGAGGTCGATGTAAGTTTATGCATCAGTGAAGCCTGCCATCTGCGATTACTAAGATTGCTTTCATGGATTCAGAATTGGCTTGCATTCCCTTGCCAAACGTATGTCATGCCAGAGCCTTCAGAGCATGATTATCGACGGCGAAACTCCGATCAAGAATGGCCTCTCGACGCCAAACACAGAGGCAAGACGACGTGTTGCTACGTCCAAATCGATGCATAACTTGAAATCGTCTGGTGGATCACGCCATGAATCACCTACGTCTCGCGCTTTCCCATCCTCTTTGGCTCAGAACCGTATGCAATATGCTTCTCAACAGGGGACTCCCTCTTCGGCTGGGATTGCGCCGCCCACTCGGCCTGCCTCTTCTTCGGCTGTTGAAGGTCCCTCGTCCGGTACAAGACGTAGCGAATCTAGCGCATCCATAGCAAACCACGCTACGAGCGTTGCGGATCGAATCAGTCCTTCGAAGCGGATGACCATGGCTAGAACTTCTACTGCCCCACCTCAACTATCCAGTGCAGCTAGCATGAACTCGCTTGCTTCCTATGCTACCCTTGGTCCACATGGTCTACCTGCACCTAAATGGAACATGGAAGACGAAGATACCCTTCCCTCGCCTTTTATAAAGAAGAAAATCTCTACCGGTCCACTTAGAGCTATAGCCATGGCGCATGCTCAACAGCAACAACAACAGCAGCAGCACCACCAGCCTGCAGCCATTTCAGGAGCTACTATGAACCGTGCCTATAGCAGTAACAGTATTTCGAATAGTGCGCAAGGTAAAGATCAAGCTGGATCAAGAGTCACGCGTGCTGCTACGGCTAGACAAAGCCTAGCCGGTCGGCTGGCGATGCATCGTCAAGCCAAAGTAGACGAACAAGGCCGTCGAACAGCTGCATAAGCTTGTTTTCATGCTCTACGTATACCGCGGAGGATCCTCCGTATATGCACACTCTTGTTCCCAAGACGTGCGCCGTTTTCGCGACTGTAACCTATGCAGTCTCGAATTGACCCTTCCTGTATTTTCACGATCGCTTTGTTTACGAGTCTATACTTTCTGGTTTTTTACGAACAAGTCCTTCTTTATTGTCGTTGGTATACCTCGATTCCAACACCCTGGTCGATACCTCTTCATCAGCCATACCCATCCGCTGCGACCATCCCTCTCTAGCCTTCAACCCTCGCTGCCATAGAGGCTCAATCCTTCTTACATCGGGGGAGACTGGAATTGTTTATGCTCTACCGGAACGGGTCTTTTGGCCCATATACCCCCAGTTTATTCAGTATTTAGCATGGTTATTTTTCCCTCTTGCTCGCATTGAGATTTTTTCACCACTGTACTATTACTCTGATCCCGCAGACATCGTCAGAGATGTATGTCCGTGAGCCTGTTCCCGCTAGTGTCTGCCCCGCCAATCTGTCATCATCATCATCATCATTATCGACCTTCGCCCCCTTTCACCCTATTTCTGGCCCCCGGGCCTCTCTTCCCATATTCTCCAATTATCAATTCTTGACAGACTCTATCTACCTTGTCTTTGCGCCACGAAACGGAAACCTTTGTATTAGTAGAAAATGGTAACAATATAGGTTTATTTCCCTTTGTTTGCAAGTACATGCAATGCAGACGAGGTATTACACACTGAAGGAGACGAGCCGAAAGCCCCCTCGTGAGTGATGAGCCTTAATTCCACTTACGTTTTACTGCTACAAGCTGCCTTGCATCGATTCGATATTGCGCGGGAACGTCAGCGGTACATATTTTGCAATGCGTTGCGTAGCTGGCATGCATCCGAATCCTAGCCTGTATACGCACTGTGAATTTTGAAAGATGATGACTAGAAAGGTCGGCGGTTGAATCGACGTCTTCTCCCTTCGCCTAACATATTTCGGTCGGGTATGTAGCTTTCCGGCTTCCCTGTACTGCACCCACTTTTGCTCCGGAATTAGCGAAGCGCTTCCCAGGGTCTGCGCATTGTACGCTAGGTCAGATGTTTGCTGTTTCGCATTATTTTGTCGGTCGACATGGCGAGGCTAGTATTCAGTTTAGTTTAGTCAAGTAGTATGATTCATTTTCAGGCTGCTCGTAAATATTGTGTGCTGGGCAATGTCATATAAAGACAGGCCTGAGACCTGATACCAAAAGTCCGTAGAGATATTAACACGTATACCGTGGCTAGCTACATGAAGCGTCAATTTTTTCTCTCTTCATCCTGAAAATTTGTTGACAATACTCTTGACGAAATCTCTCGCGCTGGGGTTTGGATTGACGGGGCGTTAGTCGGGATCAGTTCCGCTAAAATGCTGTAGAGGCCGACTGACAAGGGAACATAGCTGAGAATATACCATAGATATGCTAGATACGTGATAACTGTAAGGAAGCTTTATGTCAGCACGAGGACAGTTGAAAAATGTGGCCCATTGGACGAATAAAGCATACCAGCAAAGACACTGCGGTATACAACCATCGTCAGTCTCTTGTCGTTTTAAACTTTCGCCCAAGCAGTAGCAGATTCGTTGACCCACATGACAAGAGCATCAATACCAAGGGCAAAAGCACTGACAAAGACCATGACTATACTGCCCAAGAAGACAACTGTTGCTGCTATTCTGACGGGGTCCATCATCTAACCATACCATAAGCGCAAAAGTGTTCAGTAATCAAGCGCTTATCCTTGAATCTATCATGAACGACATGCATTTCACCTTTTTGAATTGAGTCATGAAGCCGACTAGGAATCCGGTACCGACTAAAGAGATGCAGACACCTAGTTGTGGCGGAAACAGAACTAGAGTCAATGGAGGGCGCCACGAACCGAACCCCGCAGTTCGAGCATGCAGAGCAGAAAGCAGCTTACCGATGACATACAGAACCGCAAAGCTGGCTACTTGGCTGTATGATGATGATGATGAGGTTATAAGGGATGTATCAGCATAGCCTTGACTCCCTCCTGGACCGGCAACAGCCCAAACCTTAGCATGAAATGCAGTCCCCTCACCCAAAGACGAAAAGTATGCTCCCCACTATAGAACACGCGAGACCTGCCACTAAGCAAGCTCCAAATGCTACCATGCGGTTCTTTCGTGATAGCTATGGTAGCGTAGCATATAATGTACGTGAAGTCGGATATTGCAAGTCCCAGACGAAAGCAAGTTGAACGATGGACGCGTTTTAGAAGTCGGTATATAGCGATAGGAGTAAGCAATCCGAGCGCGCGATAGCATATGCGAGATCATTGCCAGTTCAGCATGCCTGTCGCCTAGTCTGATACTACGTTTCCAGGCGCTGAATGTTACCCACCTCTGGCAAAACGCCCGATTGCTCTTCACCGACACCGGCAAGCGTGCGGACCTGGGTGCTCTTGCCTTCCAAGTTGAAGAAAGCACGAGCGTTGTCCATAGTAGTGATGTCGTTGGAACGTCACGTAGGTATCGGAAGTCTGAGGGAAGAGGTTGCGTCGAGTTGGTAGTGCGGAAAGCTGAAACTATATTCGACACGTGCCTCTAGCAGGCAAGCTTTCGACCGGGTCGGCTGACCTGACGCCAGAACACTGCATTGAGTGGAAGAAGTTCGTCGGTTTGCTGACACCCTCTGAACGATTTATGTATGGTTGCTCGAAAGAAGCTTTCTTTTATTTCGCTACATCACTGCTCTCGGTCCTGGTATAGTCTTACAATAGAATGTGACGCATTTCTAACGGAGATGGCAAGGAAGCTCTACTGGAACTGCGTGAGGAACGACTCTGCGCATATACGAGCCCTGGCATTTAAGCTCAATTTCATCTCTGATATTTCCCGGTCGACATCTTCCATGAACCTGTAAGTTGGGCACGAGAGATATACAGCCGTCAGCGTGAAGTGACCGGAGCAATGCAAGGAGTAACTTTGAAACACACTGAATGATGAAGTCTACTAATTTGTGCTTGAGCATATCTTCTGCATTTGTATTGGTGATAAGGAAGGAGAGATCATAGCCTTTGACGGGCTTCCGGCGCAAAATGACGAAGCTATCGGCGCGCTGTGTCAAGAAGCGGGTGAACTGGCATTCCCAGGGGTTTCAAGTCAGAATGCGCGGCGCATGCAACAAAAGCATTAAAGGCGGAGAAGCAGTCCAACCTCACCTTGTGCGCCAGGATCTCCTCGATCTCGTCGGCCTGCTTGATCTTGATGCTCACGCGGACAGAGTTGACGGACGCCTCGACCAGGACCTGTTCATTCGCATTTCTCGACACTATCAGGGGAACCAGCAGGACTTCTGGATTCTTGCTGTGGTAGGTCGGTGCAATGCACGTAGCGATACCTGGTCAGCCGCAGCTTGCTCGTGGATTGCCATGCGCACTTGCAGCCCACTCACGCAGCTTCCACTTCTGGCCGGTTGTGTCTTTCCACCACCTGAAGCACACAGAGGGCATGCCTGTTAGCTCGACTGTCCTTGAAAGCACTCCATCACCATTGCCCATCCCATGCAGTGCCGTCCTGACGCACCAGCGACGGGAAGTTCTCTACCGCCAGCGCCGCGGTCAGGGTCGCCCGGACCGCAGCGAGGTAGGGCCGCAAGCTTGACATCGTGACGGCTGCCTGCTGCGTGGATGGAACAGTAGGCCTACAGCTCCATTGCAGTCCAGAAGGGCTATTGCCCCGTACTTGCGGTCTGGCCGAACAGTGATCGCGATCGTTCTGCAGAGCCGCATAGAAATCTGCATGCACAACACACACAGCGTGCAGCTCTGTTTCTTTCCACATCATTGTACAGACAGTACATCCACACTTTACACTACTAAACACTACCACCATGAGCGGAACAGTGTAGGTCCCCGCCTATCCGCACGTCGCTTGTCATACCCTGCTCATGCGAAACTTTTTTTTCCAATCCATCCAATTTCTTTGTTGTGGCTGAACAGCGTCGCAGTTTACAGCCGTGTCCTCGAGCCTGGTCAAGGTAAGCCTCTTTGCCAGTGTGGAAACTCGAATACCATTATCCCATGCTGACAGCTATTGCAATCTACACTAGACATCCTTATCACCGAGGATGTGACGGTCCAAATCACCAACATTACCCTCGAGGTTGACGAGAAGTCTACCGATACTTCTCGAGCCACTCTCAAGATGCAGCACCTCCAAGCTCATCCTGCTCTGCTCCAAGCTGTTGCGGGTTATGACATGAGCGACTCGGAAGATGACGATGAATTCGACTCTGAAGATGACGAGGATGAAGACGACCTCGATGAGGATGAGCTTGCCGACATGAGCAAGCTTTCCAAGGCTTCTGCTGCCTCTACCTCATCCAAGAAGGGCGTCAACGGCAAGGCTGCTGAAGAGGAGGATGACGAGGAAGACGATGTCGACTTTGACGGTGAAGACGATGATGAAGATGAGGATAGCGATGAAGACGAGTTTGACCGACAGGAAGCCGAAGTCCAAATCTGCTCGCTTCTCCCTGGCAAGGTGAGTTCACCTTGCACATCATCAGTATACCTCTGTACCTTGCTAAATTCGTTTGCCACCACGTTCCACCCCAGCTTGAGCACTTCAACACCAACATCATCCTTCCCGGCGGAGAAGACTTTGTCTTCCGCCTCACAGGAACACACAAAGTACACCTTTTCGGCCACTACCTATACCAACCCGTCCCACCTCAACTCGATGAGGACCAGGACCCATATGAGGAAGATGAATACGATAGCGACGAGGAGATCGATTCGGACGACCTCGACGAGTCCGAGATGGGTATGTACGACCCTGAATCGGGCTTGTTGATCGGTTCTGACTCTGCGGACTATGATGAAGACGACGATGAGGAAGACGCCGATGCTTCTGCCAGATTCATGGAGATCGAGGATGCGTAAGTTTACCTTATTTTGAGATAGTCCGATCCTACAACTGCGCGGCGACGATATTGAATCAACTTCATCTGCCCATAGCCCAAAGAAGGCTGACAAGCCCGCATCAAAACCCGCCGCTAAAGAGGATTCCGCTGCTGAGCCAAAGCTCTCCAAGAATCAGCTAAAGAAGCTCGCAAAGAAGGAGAAGGAGGCCGCTACACCTGCAGCTGCTACAGAAAAGAAGGCTGAGCCAGCCAAGAAGCCTGAATCAAAGAAGGAGGAGCCAAAGACTGCCCCTGCGGCTGCGGCGACCACCGCTGCTAAGAAGGCACCCTCCAAGAAGCAGACCCTTCCTTCCGGACTGGTCATTGAGGACAACAAGGTCGGTACCGGTGCTGTTGCCAAATCCGGCCAGCGCGTCTCCATGCGATACATTGGTCGGTTGAACAAGTAAGCGTTGTCGGACTACCTTGTAGCGTCATCGCAGGGGTTATAGTACTGACATTGATGTACACAGCGGCAAAATCTTCGACCAGAATACCAAAGGTGCACCTTTCTCATTCAAACTAGGAAAGGGTGAAGTCATCAAAGGTTGGGATGAAGGTATCGCCGGCATGCAAGTCGGCGGCGAGCGAAAACTCGTCATCCCTGCCAAACTCGCTTACGGAAAGCAAGGTGTCGAGGGAATCCCACCCAACTCGACTTTGACATTCGAAGTCAAGCTGCTTTCTATCAAGTAGACTGACCTCCCCGTTATAGCCCTCGAGTTACGGGCAACGCAGCACTATCCCCATAAAATTCGCATAGTCTAGCGAAAGCAAAATAGTCTATACTCCATCGTCGTTACACCTTTATTGCAAATTTACATACTTATTAGGGACTGTTTGATCAATTCGAATACCCTGTTCTGAGCGGTAATCTAGACTCAGAGCGCAATGCAGCCTCTGGCCTATTCCTTATTCAGAAGTGCCAGCCTTCCTGACTGAATGCCTAATCCGACCATTGGCATGTCTGCACCTCGCAACAGGGCATGCGGGCTCATCGCCTTGCCGACGCGCATAGTCTGCTGCGAACACTGTTTCCATGGCATGTGCTTTCTAATTTGATAACCGGACGACCACCTTCTTCGCTGACACACCCGCTTCGAGAACATCTAGAGCTTCTTGTATCTGCACACCACACCGTCTGTCAGGACGGGCAAGAAGTGTCCTAGCGGGAATCAGGTGGACTCACCTTCTCAAGTCCGTCACCGACAACTAGCGGTTCAGGGACTGCTCTCACGACGCCTTCCTTGAGTGCTACCGGCAGGAATTCTTGCCAAATGTAGGCCGCAATACCTTTTCGGTCGTCGTAAAACATGGTCGCGGCGGATCCTAACGCTTCCACAGTCACCTTCTCTGGGACACTACTAGGTAGCGGAGGCACGGTCGCGACATGCCTACGGTCCGTAGGCGTCTTTACCTGAGATATAATGCTATTGCACGCAATGCCCGACTTTTCGCCTCCAATTGCATTAAATACGCCAACTACTTCGTAGCCTTCTAGGGACTTGACAATATCATCCACCACAGTGGGAGACGAATAATCGAACACGAACTCGGCACCTAGCGATTTCACGTAGTCGTTGTTGCGAGGCGAGCACGTTGCAGCTATTCTGAAGCCAGATTGCCTTCCAAACTGTATACCCATTCCTCCGACTGAACTGCTACCTCCCCACACTAGGAGAACCTCTTGCTTTGGTTTCGGGGCCAATGTTGGTAGAGGCAGAGCCAACTGTTTTGGCGTATATAGAGCTACGGTAGCTGTCGATACTGCAAGAGGCAGAACTGCGGCCTTCTCGTAACTGAGTGTATCCGGAATGGGGCTGACCGCCTCTCTGTTTGCAAGAGTATATAGCTGGAAAGCGCCTTCTGCGGGGTTCTCAGTAACAACCGCCATTACTTGCCTGTCCATGCATGTACGATCCTCAGCCGTAATTCATCTGGAAGCCAAAAACGCTAGCTTACGCTACAACTCTGCTGCCTTGCTTCACGTGCGTAACGTTGCTTCCGACCTCGACGACTTCGCCGCTGACATCCTGGCCAATAATCATCGGGAAAGTTGAGACTCTGTATCCCCATTTGACGATTTTCCAGTCCGCTGAGGTTATCTTTAGCAAATCAACTTCGCCAAAAAAGCTCGGGGGGAAAAGCTACATTCAGAAACGAACCTGGATTCATGGCGGTGGACGCGACTCTTATCAGGACCTGGTCGGAATTCGGCCGAACATATGGCGCATCTCCGACTTGCAGCGGATACTTCTTTAGGCCTGTCAGCCATGCAGCTCTGTTCTGAGGCATGGTCGCGCTCTCGAGCTTGAACTGAGGCAAAGGAAGAAGACAGATAGTGGCGCAACCAATGTCGGCTTTCATTGCCGGACGGGTACCGGTGTTTTCTACAACGAGACTTTCTCGCTCATCTCGAACGAGATAGTATGTCTCGTTGAGTGCAAGAGGACTTTCGAGTAATATGTCCTAGATAAAGCTTCCAAGGGCTGCGGATCCAGGCTGTCGCGAAAGCAGCGTCTTCCCGGCGGTTTGACGGAGCATTGCCCAGGTCACTACAGCTCAAAAGGGAAGGTAGGGTGCAAGAAGGTCGCTGGCAAGGCCTGTTTCAATCGCTGCTGACTGAAGAAAGACTCCTCGGTGTTCGTGAAGAAAGCAGCTTGCATCTACAACTTCGCCAACCTATAGATCGTATCGTCACAGCGGCTGGAGTACTAGCGCCACTGCTTTGCGCGAGCTGCCTCGAATTACTACAGCCCAGTCAGCCATACCAGCATTGCCAAACAGCCATGCTCTTCCATTATTCCTTGTATACGCATACCATGAAGGAGGAAACTCTGGATTGAGCATACAATAGAGCTTTGCCATGTCAGATCAATGCGTGATCGAACGCGCGACTTGCCTTCCAGGTTGATCTGCTGCCAAGTCATATTTATATATAATATCCACCTATACACTCTTCCGTAGTATATCATGGCTTCATTGGCAGACCGTTTAGGACTGGGATCTGCTTCTAGCCAGTCCAGACCTTCATCTGCAGGTCGGGGCGGCCGTCCAGCAGGCGTTGCAAGAGCATCAAGTTCAGGAGGACGAGCATCACCGAGAGGAGGACAGCGAGCATCACCATACGTTAGTCGATCTTGTTTCAGGCATCTTCCCACTTTAACACTCACATCCGGCATGCTCTGCCTTTGTCTCGGATACCGATATGCGTTCACAGGCAAAGACATCGACGCCAACACCAACGGCCTCGAGCGCGAGCACTAGCGCGCCGGCGGACGTGGATGGCAAATGGGAACACGATCTCTTTGGTGCTCAATCAGATCTGTACTCACCGCAGCTCAACACATCTTTTGGTAAAGCGAAGCGTTCGGCGAACGGGGGCGTTTTTGGCAAGGCGCTTGATGGTATTTCTTCGTCTTCCCTTCACGCGCGGGCTTCAACGAAAAGCCCGCCTCCTAAGAACCCTTCTGGAGACCTTTTCGGAAGGTTTGGCCTCGAATCGCCAGCTTCCGCTGCTTCCCCGGCTAGCAGTAGGCCGTTCTCACCTTCAAACGTAGACGGGACGGCAAAAGAAAGAGAGGAACGCCTGCGTAAAAAGGCTGAGTGGGAAGCGCAAGTCCGAGAGCAAGATAACCAGAAGAGATTAGCGAGACAACAAGATCGTGAGCGCGAACTCAAAGAACAGGCTGAACAGCGTCGCAGGGAGGAGCTACTAAGGCAGGAGGAGCTGGAGCTTCAGCTTCCAAGACGTCAGCTGGAAGAGCAAGAACAACTGTTGCGTCAAAAGTCAAGCCAGGCAACGATAGTCGTGATTGAGAACTTGGTAGATGGTACAACGCCAGAAGACGTGAAGGCAGCCTTAGGGGATTTCGGCGAAATATTAACGTGCACAGTGCTAGAGAGCAATGGCGATACAGTGACCATGCGGCTCGAGTTCACCAACAAGGGGGAAGCACAGAATGCTGTCAGCCAACTGAAGTGAGCAGCTCAAAGTATTCTTCGCGCACAACTCGTCATCGCTGACGATTTGTGTATCCTGCTGCAGTGGCGCACTCGCCGATGGCAAGACCTTGCGGTTGACAATCCAAGAGCGTCCTGCAGCACCCCCTAAACCGATGGGAATGAATCTGAAGGGAACGAAGAACAGACAGGAGAATCAACGGAATGCAGCCGGGCCAAGGAGCAACGGCGCTCAATCGGCAAAGCACCAGAACCATAGGCAAGCGGAAGAGAAACCTACACAAGACGTCCAGATGGATATCCCTGTTTCTCAGCCTGGCAGGTGTGTATACTGTTCGAGATATTGTAACTTTGGCTGTAGCTGACACGGCCAAACAGCAAACTTCGTTCAGATCGCATCGTGGTGTACGACCCCCGAGCGGAGGTGGTGGACCGACCGTCTCCTCAGCACCTTGCAAAACAGAATAGATCTAGACAGAATAATGCGTCAAATGGTCAAAGTAATGACAGCCAGGTCTCTATAGCCCAGCGTTTCGGTTTCAATACGCCGCAAGCTGGCGGCCCACCTTCACAACCGAGAGCAATGGGCCGAACAAGGCACGACAGTTCGGGTCTACTGGGCAGGCTAGGAGGCTCTGCCCGTAGAGATGACAGTATGATGGATACCAGCTAGTTTATGCGGCTCATCGCGGTCCTTTCTGTACCAGTGACAGCGTCAGATACACCGGTGTGGTTAAGTGGCTAGTTTCTGTTGTGAAGTAATGAAGCTACCTTGTAGCTGATAATCGGTGTACTCCATTGGCTTGCTGGGTTGTGGTGTGCTATGGACCCTAAGCGCAGCCCTTGCATATGTAAAGTGATACATACCATCGACCAGTTTTCAGGCTTGATGGCACATCATTCTTTCTACTTGATTCTGAACCAAAACAAGCTGCCAAGCCATAGTGATGTCGCACTCGAAGTCGAGCTCCTCAAGAGTAGCTTCACCGCGGCACTTATGTCTAAAGCTCAGTTCGCTACGGCAAGCGCTGGTATCGTTGATCATAGTATCACTGGCACACTCGGCATGCACAAGCGCTGCGACATTCGATTGCAAGTTCGAGGTACAAGGCAAAGCTTTTGACTTGACCGCCGTAAGCTCTGTCAGATTGAACTATTCCGTATGCTCGTAGCTGACGGCGCATGATTGTACTCCGTTGTTGACACTCTCAGCTCGACAAGGTGGTCACGCACACCATTACGGTCGAAACGCCACCCAGCACTCTGAAGGTACAGCCCACTAGATACACTAGCTTGTCATCGGCACATTCTCAGGAATTTGCACTCTGATGTTCCCAGGAAACGTACGCTCTTAACCCATGCTCCCCTCTACCACGGGACGGCAACCTTCAAGACCGTGATCAATGTCCGGATGGGACAAGAGCATGTTTGACTATAGTGAATCAGAAAGAAAACGAGCCCGATAGAATAGTGCAAGTCGTTCCCGTATCTGCAGGGGACTTGAATCCGAAAACGTTATTCGCACCTTCTGACAAGAACAATCCAAGTAAGTGATATTCGCTACCTGAACAGGCGGACGATTTGAAAAGTCATTCAGACTCGTATCGACAATCTGCCAATCTGGCACCATATATTTTAACTGGTGTCTGCTATCTATTTCAGGCAAACTGCAAGTGGAGCTGCATGGGGGTCAATACGCGAATCGACCCCGCTGGGCGAATCTGACACTGCTATGCGATCCAAGCAAAGACGATACAGAGCCAACGAGCTGGAACTTCCACAGGACGGTAGAAGAAGGCGTTCTCAGTGTAGAATGGGTGACAAAGTTTGCTTGCCCGTTGGATTCTCGGGGTGCGCCAGAGACTGGCAATGACCACGAACGGCATGGGACGAGCATCGCAGGGCTGCTGGGAGACTTTGTCCTATTGTAGGTTTCCGATTCTTTCGAATAGTCCACTGTGAGAGATTCTCCTAGCTAATCTGGCCTTGGTCTTGTAAACAGGCTTATTGTACTGCTCATATTGTACTTTGTTGCAGGAGCATACCACCAATACTCCCGATATGGGTCAAGGGGATGGGACCTTATCCCTAATAGAGCCTTATGGGTGCGTGGACACGCCAAGAGATATGTATATGTACATATGGTACTGACCACCTCTTCGGGATCTCTAGTCGGATCTTCCCTATGTATTGCGAGATCTGTTCCGAAGTACCGGTCGGGGTTCCTCCGGGTATTCTGCTCTGTGAAGCGCGCCCGTGTACTATCAGCATCAGTCATTGTTACGTTCGCTATGAGAGAGTGTGTGTGATTGCCCAACCTAGAAGTGTCCTAAGACATCGAGAGGGTCCGATCGCCCTTGTTGCCTCTACCTCGACATCTGTTTGCACTTTCTCACAAGCGCCAGCCTCTCCCATGTGATCTTACAAGGCAGTCCAGCTACCCATTTCCCCCCCATGGCCCACACACGGACAACATTGCCTGTCAGGCGAGCCCGTACGTTGCAGATGCTCCTCGTTGTGCTTTCTCCGCCTAGCTTCGCCAGCAAAGCGTGACAGATCAAGTCTGAGTAGAAGACGTGGTAATTTCGTTGCTAATCATAAAAGTCTGCTCCAGATCTTATCAATGAATACTATGGCGCGTCGGATGCTGCCTTCGCTATGATGGAGCAAGTGGATTATTT
Organism: Cystobasidium pallidum; assembly: GCA_001599955.1. Classification (NCBI taxonomy): domain Eukaryota; kingdom Fungi; phylum Basidiomycota; class Cystobasidiomycetes; order Cystobasidiales; family Cystobasidiaceae; genus Cystobasidium; species Cystobasidium pallidum. The sequence goes on from BCIL01000018.1 coordinate 421,201, forward strand.
CTGCATGCATGCCCGGAAGGCAAAGGCGAATAGAGACTGGCGAGACGAGAGGGAGCTATGGGATGCCGCAGCTCATACACTCTATTTTGCAATCAAGCATCGCGACTAGTAGGTCTCCCGTCTTGCAGAACAATCTTGCGAGATCTGACAAGGGTCCGACACCTCATCAACACGCCGACCGTCCATCCGTTTCATTATGCTGATCGATAAATGTGGATACTCACTCGCCTTGCAATCACATACAACGAAGCGAGTTCAAGTGCCGCAAGGAGGAATATAGACTGTACAAGGAACATATGTCGGACTTCGAACGCAAAGTTCAGAAGAGCATAATGGCATATTGCAAGAGGCGTTTACATCGCTTGCGAACGTGGGAATCCGATAATCTACGACTGAAGGGCAACATAGTCCATTTAGAGTAAGCGGAGCTTGTTCTTCTGAGTTAACCGTGGTTAGCTTAGCAATGCCTGCTTGGCCGGACCGGCATAGCCAAAAGATACATTTTGAGAAAATGAAGTATATCGATCTGGAAGAAGCCAAAGCAGAAGCTGTACATAAAATTCGAATGAATGGTCCACAGAAGGCGCGTGTGACATCTTTTGGAAGTGGATGGGAAGGTGGATCTGGAGGTGAGACCGTCTTCTGCTTCTTCCCATCTTTCCTATAATTGAATCCATTCCTCCGGAAAGGCCAGGCGAAGGTACGCAACGAAGCCTACGAAATCCGACAAATGAAGTATAGCATATCACGATGTCAGAATGTGATGACTCAGTGGATCAAAGAACGGGAAGATGCAATCAGGACGTGGGCTAGCAATAAAGAAGCCGCTGATGCGTTTTCAGAAGAGTGGAGACCAAGGGACGAGCAAGCTCGCCGATTGCTGGCTATATTCGAAGCGCAGCGCAATAGCGAAACTGTGCCGATGTTTGACGAGAGGCAGGCCTCACCTCTGCTTTCCGAAATAGGGGATGAGGATGCTGAAGGAGATGAGGAGGATAATGGTCTGTGTGAAGAGGACTTTGAGGACGCACTAGCGGAAGGGGAGCGCGCACGACTTGCACACAACTTGCTTTCCCCCACGCCGGTCAATGGAGACTCGGATGCGGGGATCGGAGAAGCGGCCTTCAAGTACGCAGGTATGAAGCTGAATGACAGCCTGCTTTTGGGTGCAGGTCCAGCGCAAGGATCCCCTAATCCCGGGAATGACCTCCAGTCGTCCCTCCCCTCCCCAGAGTGGATAGAGGAGGGGGAAATTGGCTGGAGCACGCCGAACGCAAGCATCGGTTCACAGGGTGCTTGGCAGACGGCTTGGAGTGCAACCGTGCCTGCTCCAGCTGAAGTCAAGACAGAAGATTGGGAGTATACTTATGCCCAGGAGGGTTGATCAGGTGTGGGTGTGGGTCAGCTTGCTTATCTTTATTGTATACCCTAGATTGCAAGGCGCAATGTTGTCTTGTAGCAGGATGAGCAAGGACCGACATCTGCGTATTCACTTAGGTTATGCGAAATTTTGACCCTATTGGTTCACAGCAGGCTTCGCTACATGGGCACACACGTGCGTTCATGACGGTTTAAGATGGGAATTCAAGCCAAAAGCCCTGCCAAGTCCAAGCCTGACATGCATCCAGGACTTAGGCAGCGGTAGGGTATGCGAAGTCACCGTGCAATGTGTATTCCTCAATCCTGTAAAATTCTGCCTGCCACGGATTCAAGCTTTCGCCCGACGTTGGACGATCGGAGTCGGAGGGTGGGATGACGCCTCGAATGGATTGCCGGCCTGGTTGCCTTCTGCTCTCTCGCTCGCTGCAACAGAGTGACTGCTCAAGAGCTTGACTGTTATCGCAGAGCAACACTCCCACAGAGCACACACCTGGCCGTTCCGTCTCTGCCTATTCTGCCGGAACACCGAAGTCAACCGCTCCAAGTGATCGTCCTCAAACAATGGTCTTCGAACACAGCACGGCCTGGACGGAAGACGAGTGCGTAGTGACCGAGCAATGACCACAGCATGTACTCACACACCTTATGTAATCCGTCTTGCAGTTGGGAGCCGCCCGAGGTTGCAACCGAGGTCCCAGAGTTGCAGGACCTGCGCACCAGGATTGCTCATTTGAGGCAGGACCACAACAAGCGCGGCTCAGCTAAGTTAGACGGCCGTACGATGTAGGATGATTCACGCCTTCCTACCTTTCCGAACCTATTTTATGCTAACTCACCGCTAAAACGCGTCGTCGACTGGCTACTCCATCCCCACAGCGTCGTCTGTCACACCTTACCCTATGTATGCAACTATGTAGATGAAGATAAAGCTTCCCAGCTCAGACAAACCACGGCCAAGAACGGCAAACCAGAACAATCCTTAGGCATACGAGACGTGCACAAAGAAGCAGGTACTCCAAGTCTCTTGCATGACTCAACTATCCCATCGGATGCTCCTTTGCCTGTGGACACCACAGCAGGCCAAATTACCTCACCCCCGTCAAAGCTTTACAATGCACAGAAACCACAGTCTGGAGGAGATGGAGCAAAAGCGGGCTACTTTCCTGAACAGGCGAAGAACGACCAGTCCAGCCATCGTTGGGTTTTGACCCCTCGAAGGGATCATGCGGCTCTAAATAGCGGCACGAAGAGCATAGCGGAGAAGAATGAAGTCGTCCTAGTTGCTTGGCCCGTTGAGGTGCATGACGCGAAGGGACACAGAGTTGGAGCTGGTACGCTCACCTCCGCACAGCGCAATGAACTGGAAGAAGGCTTTAAAAGCCTGGTCGATTCCAACGACAAGGCTGGCGTTCTCTGTGTCCCTGTATGGATGAGCGACGAGGTGCGCTCATATTCCAGAAAGAGTCAGCTCTGTGGCTGTAAGCTGACAGCTTGATTCCCCTGCAGATCGCCGACACTATGTATTTCGACTATTGCAAGGCCTACTTATGGCCGACCTTCCATTATCTGGGTCTGTCTGACCATCAGTCGAAAGAAAGGCTGGACAAGGCTTGGAACGCATATTATGCTGCGAACTTGGCTTATGCGAATAAGGTCGCCGAGGTTTATCGCGAAGGAGACCTGGTGAGCCGTATCACTGGTGGGTCCGAATGATTCGTCGACGTGGGCTGACCTAGTACTGTGCCTAGATTTGGGTGCAAGATTACCATCTTCTACTGGTACCGCAAATGTTGAGAGCCAAGTTCCCCAACGCCGCTATTGGGTGAGCCAGATCATACGGATGTCTGTCGCGATAGGAAAAGCTGAAGTAGTTGTCACTACAGCCTCTTTCTACACTCACCTTTCCCTTCAAGCGAATACTTCAGATGCCTACCACGTGGGTATCAGCGTGGTCGCGTTATTAGGAAAATTGACAGGCTAACGATTGTTGACACCGTACAGAACGAGTTGAACTCCTCAGAGGCATGCTAGGGGCAAATCTTGTATGTCATTGTAATTACCTTTCGACTGAACATGCATTATCTGACGCGCTGTCGTCTAGTGCTGTTTCCAAACCTACTCCTACGGGCGTCATTTCCTGTCTTCGTGCGTACGAGTTTGCGGGTACGAAGCTTTGGAAGGCGGAATTGGTGTGGACGCAGATGGCAGTATCACAAGTGTTGCGTACTGTCCTATCGGAATAGACGCTGAGCGGACGGAGAGAGATTTACAGAAGGCATCGATACAACCAAAAATCGATGCCCTGCGACAATTGTATAAAGGCAAGAAGATCATTGTTGGCCGGGACAAGTTAGACTGGACAAAGGGAGTCCTACCGAAAGTGAGTAAGAACGCTTGAAGATATGGCCAATACTGTAGCTGAACATCTCGCTATTTCAGATGGAAGCCTTCGAGGCTTTCTTAGCACATTATCCGGAATGGCAAGGGAAGGTAGTCATGATCCAGGTCACCGAGCCAGCACCGAACGAATCAACCAAAATGTCCAGCAAGATATCGAGATACGTTGACCATATAAATGTGAGAAAATATCTAGCGCATTTTTGCGGGGCGGTAGTCGCTGATTATGATTTACAGGGCACGTATGGCGATCTGTCATTTGCACCTTTACACCACTATCATCAAGCTGTTGACCGAGATGTGCGTGGGATGAGTCTTCCTGGAATAGGCAGAGGAGCTGTGCTGATGAAGTACATTTCAGGAATATCTCGCTCTATTGAGTGTTGCCGACCTCGCTCTAGTTACATCGATGAGAGATGGTATGAATACAACAAGCATGGAATACGTTTTATCGCAAAAGGAAAGGAAGAGTCCCCTCATATTGTCGGAATTCACTGGCGTCACGGGAAGCATGAAGGAAGCTGTGCGAATCAACCCTTGGGACGCAAATGGCGTTGCAAGAGCCATTGATGCTTGCCTGCAAATGAGTCCAGAGGAGAAGGCTCGTCGTCATGCTGTGAGTATTCACTTCTGGCTCAAAAGTCATCTTCACTGACAAGCTGATTGTGGGGACTCTATAGCAACTGTATAAGCGCGTTACAACTCAGACTGCTGCTGTTTGGGCACATACTATAGTCTTGAGACTGATAGAAAGTCTACATCGCCATCCCGTCAGCGAAGAAAGCCCTCGGCTCGATGTCAAAATACTGCTTCAGAAGTTCAAGGAAAGCAAGAAGCGTCTTCTAATGTTCGATTATGATGGTACTCTTACTCCAATAGTCAAGGTGCCTTCGGCAGCAACGCCCTCGGACAGTCTGCTTAAATCGTTGGAGACCTTAGCGGCCGATAAGCGGAATATCGTCTACATAATTTCTGGGCGTGACGGAGACTTCCTCATGCAGCATCTAGGGCATATCAAGAATCTCGGTTTTTCTGCAGAACACGGTTCCTTCCTAAGAGAACCAGGGGAGACAGAGTGGAAAAATCTGACAGAGCATATAGACATGTCATGGAAAAATGATGTCGAGAACATCTTTAGGCATCTTGAAGAACGCACTCCGGGCTCAACGGTCGAGAAGAAATTGGCGAGCATCACTTTCCACTATCGCAACTCTGATCCCGAGTGGGGCGAGTTCCAGGCCAAAGAAGCCCAGTCGCTTCTCGATACAATGGCCCAAACGCTGCCTATCGATGTCATCGTTGGCAAGAAGAATGTGGAAGTCAGGCCAGCGCATACCCACAAGGGGGAGATTGTGAAACGTCTCACATACGAATACGCTGAAGCAGACTTCTTGATATGCGCAGGAGATGACAAGACTGACGAGGTAAGCCTGCGTCCATACAACCGACACTTCCGATCTCACGTAAACACTCTTCCGTTCACTAGGATATGTTCCGTGCCATCTACACAGTTGAAGCAACGGTGGATCAGGACGATGGAACTACTTTATTGGTGACACCACCACCATCACTGGAGGTCTACCCCAGCCTAGCAAAGACTTTAGCTGCCGTAGACGGCGAAACAGCTGAGCCGGAAAAGGGAGGTATCGGCCTGGAAGACCAGAAACTACCGCCAGGCGAACAAAAGAAGGCACCAAAATTGCAGCCCCTGAAGAGCAACCTTGAGCGTGATGGCATTTTCACGATAGGCGTCATCCCAAATGCCTCCCGCAATACGATTGCTAAATGGCACGTTGATGAACCCCACGAGATCCTTGAGCTTTTAGAACAGCTCACGACAAGTCAGTAGTCTTATAGAGCTTTCAGTAGAGGTCGTCATACAGTATGTCTTGGTGCTTCGTATAGGAGCTCTTTTGTCTCCTGTAATCTATTAAATTCAAAATTACTAGTATAACAAATTTTGTTTGCAATTCTAACGATCTAGCCAGGCGGTAGCCTTAGAGGGGAGGAGTGCGACGGACGTTCGTATGGTATTGATTAAAGATCTGCCCTTTTGCCGTAAATGTATGTGTCAGGTGGCAAATCATCCTTGTCGTTCGCAACATTCTCTATGCTTTGAAACGTGCGTATAAGGTTGCCTGTGATTGGCAGCTCTAGCGTAAGCCCGGTCACGAGCCCAAACTTGTACTCTGAACCTACCTCCAGCTAATCCGATAACAGCCTCATCTGTCCAGCCTCTTTTGATGAGCTCGGCAATCTGCAGGACCGTCCTCAGCTTGTGCACTTCCAATGACAAACATATAAGCCTCACAAGGTACGGATACCTTGAAGCGTCCTCTAAGCCAGCAGGTACAGACAAAATGCCATCAAAATCGCTGCCTATGCCAATGTGATTATGGCCGACAATGCCCGCGATATACTGGATGTGGTCTGCCAATTGATCCTCCAGTCAGCCACAAATGGAGGTCGTTCAGGGACAGATTTCGTTACCTGCTACGAGAGATAGACTGGCGTTCTGGCCTACGAATTGCGGTGCGAAAGTAGCCATTATAAGAGGTCTCTTGTCTGAGGGGATTTCCGCGATAGCTCTCAGCAAAGAATCTGGGATATTTCTGACTGAGTTGTAGACCGAGCGAGCGTTTGAGTGCGAGAAGATGAAAGGAGCTTCGCTATGCTTAAGCACGTCCCAGACCGTAGAATCCGATGTATGTGAAGCGTCGACGATCATTCCAAGCCGGTTCATTTCCTTCACGAGGCGGACACCAAAGTCAGAGAGACCTTGCTTCTCTACGTTTTTGCCATCTATGCCTGAGCTGCCGGCAAAGGCATTATTGCATGTATGCGAAAGAGTAACTGAGGTAAAGGTCAGGTCAACACAAACGGTCCTCTCCAGCCAAGCATGAGAAGTGCAAAGCACTCACCATAGCGGACACCCAGATCGTAATATTGCCGCAAGGTAGCCAGGGAGTTCCCAAGCTGGTGTGCTCTGGGTCGCTAAACGTGAGTCAACTGTGTATACGCTATCCGAAAGATACCCCTACCCTTCTAAACCGATAAGACTGGCTACTTTGCCTGTGCTAAAGGCACCTTGTATACCACTGGCAGACGTGGCCAGTTGGAACGTGTCGCGATACTTCTGAATAAGAAGCTTGACTACGTCGATCTGCTCGAGTGTGTCGCGTACCCTCCAGGTAGCCTTACTGTAATCGGGACCTTCATCGTAATGTACATCTGAAGCACAAGGCACGTATCTATTGCAGTCCGAATCAGTCAAAGCTCAAGATCCCGGATGCATGGCGGCCTACGCGCTCCAGAAGAAGCCTCCCAGCTTCCCTTCCCTGAGCTTTGGAATATTGACCTGCAGAGGGAAATCCCTGTTTTCCAGATGTATCTTGTCCACGTGATTGCTGTACCGATATCGAGCTTGTACAGGTATGTCAATGTGCTGCTCGACCCGACGGGGCCTCCAAAAGGTCAGCTCGGGTTTGTATTCTATCTTTCATTTGTAACGCGAGACGTACTTACACCATCAATCAAAGGGTGCTCATCTAACAGTGCTTTTGCCCGTTCAAGCGGATCTTCTGGTAGCTGTTCAGCTGGTACACTTCTGCCGAAAGGCGACTGAAATCCTTCGAAGATTACGCCCCATGTAAGCAGGAATATAGCCAAGGAGAGGAGAGCTACAGCAAGAACGGAGCTTTGTGAACGTCGTCTGCGCTCGCGGTTTAATAATTGCGTTCGACCGCTTGTTGGATCAGCTGGATCTGACGAGACTGCCGTCGGCAGCAACCTGTCCGTTTCAGTTGGGTCCCGAGGCATCCTGGCTCAAAGCGCGGACACAGTCTTGGAACGTTGGTATGGTTGGCTGTGGTATTCACGCAAGGTACTACACTCACTAGACAGACCACTTCAAGGTGATCGGGTTTTAGATGTGTTCGAGCATAATTACCAGCATGATTTGGCGAATTATGACGAAAATCTGAAAACGACAATTTGCTAAAGTAGTAGTGATACAACATCATGCGACATATGCTTAGATAAGGAAAGTCCCTGTTCACGTTTTATTATCAGAAGGATCGTTGGCATCGTCTTTCTACAAAGCATTTTGCTCTAGAAACTCGGCAAAGATAGACTTATGTGACTCGCTACTAGGAACGGACGGTTTACGGGATCGTTGTCGCCTTCCAATACGGCTATGTTAAAGTTGGCAATCCAATCCTGGTCAATGGGACTGCCCTGCCTTTAACTGGCAGGCACAGCCAAAGGCTCATGACCGGATGTATGGAACGCAATTTCCTATTTCTCGTTGTCGAGTTTAAAGGTCTCTTGGAACGATATCGGTCCCGATTCCCCATCCGCCTGCCAGACAAAGTCGGGGTCCTCCTCCAACTCGTATGCTTCTTCCCAACGACTCTCCGGCTTGCGACGGTTGTAGATGTTTCCGCAAGCTCTTTATCGTTTCTACTCCTTGGCGCTTTTTCTTCCTTCTCGTCTGCCTCCCACCCAGCTTCTCGTCTCCTATCCCCATTTACCTTCTCTTCGCAGCGGGACTAGGGTACGCCCCTACTCGGTGGGACTCGCCAGCCCTTTTAGAATTGTTGGTGCCTCCAATGTGCTGGATACCATATTCAAGCGACAGATTGCGAGTTGGCGAAAGCTCAAGACCCGGTCGGCCTTGATTCAGCCTCGAAGACCGAAGACAAGCTGACGGATGTACACGGGCATCTATAGCTATCGAGAGGTTCGCAGCACCTCCTGAGCTATGCCGCATCGATTCTGCGGCACCTCGCAACCACCCATACTGCCGAATGCGCGTCTTGTCGGTTCGGCATCACGTGACTTTCTCCTGCTGGTTGCGCCACCGGAAGCGAAATGATGTCAAACCTCAAGACGAGAAGGATTAATCAAGCTGGCTATCCATCTACCGCAACGTATATCATTGCACTGCACCTCTCTGAAAAGAAGTTTCCCAGCCATTTTTCATCAACAATGAGTTCTCACCCTGCTAGTGCATCGGGCGCTGCTTCCCAGCTTCTTAGCGGTCCTGCCGCTGATGTGAGGCAAAGTCAACAGCAATCGCAGGCAACAAGCGGAGGTGGGTGCGAGTCTGTTACCCTACCCGATTCTGGAGCTTTCCATCTCGTCGGTCCTGATGTTCTGCAATATTATACGATGCGCCGATCCAGCCGGCTTGACAGATCAGGTCAAAGGTTACGCAAAGGAATTCGCAGGAAGGACTCTCGGAAAAGAGCACCAGCAAGCCCGTAGGTGACATATTAGGCCAGCCATGGAGCGTTTTGGACTAAAGCCGACCCTTTTATCGATATACTGACATCCGTAGAGGGCCAAGCTATTAGAAAGGTAAGGGTGTCAGGTCCTGGTCGTTCTCAAGAGATCTATCGCTGTTACTGATCATGCGATTGCAATATACAGGGCGAGCCTGGTCCAGAAGGAAGCAAAGGAACATAACAACCAAGCATGACATCAATTAGCTATATCAGCAAAAGGCATGTTTATACCTACATCACAAGCCGACATGTTTGTTCCTGCGACTCACAAGCCGCCGCACAGCCTGACACTGTAGCATACCGGTGGACGTGTAGACTCAGAAGTAATAGAGAAGCAAATAATGGAAAGTCGTTCGAACGCCTTGCTGGTCGCAAAGGCTGTGCCCATGTTTGGGGCGCGATGCACCGCCAGACTATCGTGCTGCTTGTTCTTTTTCGATCACGTCGAGACCTCTGGTCCCGAGTACATCCCTTCTGTCTGCTTACCTTCGTCCCACTAGGGCACTCCCAGTATTATGGCATACCAGTCCTACGCTGACGGCTCCGACTCGCGGACTTCTGGCTCCGTCGATATGTACAACACGAGACCGGCGAGCAGTTCTCGTGATAACGCTGTGGGGCGCACAGCATCGGTGGCTTCGACTTCTTCGACTTCTTCGACTCGCACGCACACACCACAGCCTAGGCCTGCTTACGATGAACAAATCGCTCCTCCACCCTGTCCAGCTGGGGTGGATGCGAAACTGTGGCAGTGGTTCCACATTGTCGACGTAGATGAGTCTGGCTCAATAACACCCCATGAACTGCAACAGGCACTTATCAATGGCGACCAGAGCAAGTTCGACAAAGACACGATAGCAATGCTGTTTGGGATGTTTGATGTCGATAGGAACGGCACAATTGGTTTCAAAGAGTGAGTATGTGTGTTTTCGTGCTTAAATTGGCCGCGGCTTTCACGTGCTTGTGTTTGGCCTGCATGGCTGTGTTATATACTCGACGCGGAGAAGGATGACCGCTGACGCAGAAGCTGCGTATTTCAACCAGGTTCGAATCGATATTCAAGTATGTAGAGTCGTGGCAGAACGTATTCAAGAGATACGATACCGACCGGTCTGGTAGGTGGTTTGCTGCCCCACGCGGCCGGGCTTGTCATAAAAGCCTGTGATATTGGGCTGATTTTAACATTTACGACAGGGACAATTGAGCCTCATGAATTAGAACGAGCTCTATCCGACTTTCGTGCGTTATTCGCAGAGCCTGTTTCATCCTGCTGGCATGCCTCCTATACTGAAGTCCTATTTGGGTTACAGAATATAAGCTCTCGCCCCACCTCATTAAGCTGTTAAGCAGGAAGTATAGTACGTGCACACGATACTCACCCCCAATAAGCGCATATAGTCGCCTGCAGCTGACTCAGCCTTCAACGTGATTGCTAGGTTCAATGCCTAGTCGAGGCCAGCAGAAGCTCGGACCAAGTATCAACTTCGACCGCTTCGTACGATGCTGCGTCAGTGTCAAGTCACTCACCGATTCTTTCATGGCAGTCGACACAGACAGAGATGGCTGGGCGCAGATCTCGTATGATCAGTTCTTGTCGATGGCGCTACTTGCTCCTTGAGCATGCTGGGAAGAGGAACAAAGCACAATACACACCCGAGGGTGGATCATGGCAGGAGTGGGTTGCGGAAGGAGAGAAGTACGACATTAGTGCTTGGGGTCTTCCTGTTGATTAGCATTTGAAGTTTTATCGAGTTTTCCCCTGATTCAAGCATCTGAAGCAGTGCGGTGCTCATTTCCTCGAAATAACGCGGGCGAGTGGAGATGCAAGGAGATAATCACCTGGAAAGTCGAAGCATCATCGTCCTCCCGTAACGCAACTTATGGCAGTGAGAGATGTGTCGCGATCCAATCTATACATATGACTGATGAGAAGAGAAAAAGAAAAAGAAAGTGAAGATGAAAAGCCTAGCTATACACGCACACCCATTACAAGAATTGCTGAATCAAGTCAGAAGCCTGACAGATCAGTGCAAGAAAAAACGAAAATAAGAACAGAAATATAAGGTAATAAGGCGAACACGCATGAAGGAAGACTAGTTTGTTATAGCCAAAGGAATTCGGTTAGTATTGGCGGTAATCATTGTAAGATCGGGAATAGTCCTGTTGTTGATGCTGCCTATCTTGGTGATGTCCATTGTTCTGGCTGTACGCCTGATTGTAATATTGCTGCTGCTGCTGTTGACTGTCACCCCGACCAGCGGAGTATGGATCCGGGCCATTATCGTTCCCTTGCACGGATGCAGCATACGGATTATGGTAAACCGCCTGTTGAGATACAGAAGCAGGAGGACTCATCGCTCTCTGTGCACTTGGGTGCCTGTTTTGAGGAGGCATTCTATACCTATGACTTGCAGATGCAGATTGAGAAGTGGGTGAAAGAGGTTGTCGACCAACACCGCCATAATCGGTAGCAGCAGCATTCCTATTTGCACTTCCTTCTGGAGATGAGAAATAATCTTGAGCTACGGGCGCAGGGGCTTGTATGGTAGAAGGATATGCATCGACCTGTTCACCTCTATCGCGTCCACCCGCGGCGCCCGAGGCATCTGAATACGAAGGTGACGTTGGGCCGCTTAGCGTCTGATATACGGGGTGTTGTTGCTGTTGTTGTAAAGGTCCGTTCCGGCTATATGATCTCTGGCGCTCTTCTTGGCCATACTGATACTGCTGCGAAAGACCTTCTTCGTATTCCTGACGTTGTTGGCGCTGAGGCTGCCGCGACTGCTGTTTGTGATCCGATACAGGTGTACCGGGTGTAATATGTGCCGTAGCGACACCGTGGGATTGTCTGGGCGGATACGATAGTTCTTCCGCTCTCGCTGATGCGACAGCCCTGCTTCCAGGAGGGGCGACAGCCTTGAAGCTGCTCAACGATGTATTGTTGCTCGGTAAGATCTGGTGTAAATTGTCATAGTTGTCATGCGAGATTTCTGATCCGCTTTGTCCATTGATTAAAGTAGCGCCGCTCATATCTCCGGGTGCTGTGTGCGCAGAACGGGAAAAATCACGTGTACCGTTCGAATGGGGAGCATATACAGGTGGTATAGAATGGACCGATTGCGCGTCTGCTCCGTATCTATTCTTCTCCATACTGGAATTGGTATAACTTGTGTCTGTACGGAAGATACCCGGTGCTGGTTCTTTGTATTCATGCGTGTAATCATTTGCGTTATTGTAGTTGAAAGCGCTTGCAGTGTGGGGCTGCAGAGTTTCTCGTTCGTGCATTGGGGAAGCGAATGAGGAGCGTGTTCTGCAGGACTCGATATTGAGTAAGTAACGAAGTTTCCACTTTAAAAGGAGGTGAAGGGTCCACAGCCTCTCAATGCGCTGATGAAGTAACTCACGTCAATCTTGCATTCTGCCTTGTTTCCTGTGCCTTTCTCTTCTTTGATCTTCTGATGCATAGCCATATGACAATGCCCTTGCATTACAAAATAATCGTTTCCGTGCAGAGAGAGGTTCCAGCGGCGGTAGAAGCACAGCGTCAGTTATCGGGAGAGAATGCTACGACAGGCAGTTGCCTATGTCATTTGGCAAGGGCGGCTCCGCTTCGAGGATACGCATACTTACAAGCACAAGCAACGCCACTACACCGGCCGCGGCATAGATAACATACTTGACAGTATCGCTCAACCCAGCCCAGCCAGTTGCATCAGCCTTATTCCCACTCGAGGCCAAAGGTTCGCTCAAACCAGGAACAGCAACAGTACCGCCAGGAGCAGAGTAGGAATAGGCAGAATAAGAATAAGCAGTTTGGCCAGCTTGAACAGCAGTGTTTGTTCCGGCTAATGAAGCGAAATTATTAGATAGATAGGCGGTGTCGAGTGAAAGTGTTCCTGCTGCCGGTGGACCCTGTGTTATTGGTTCAAAAGCCCGGTTGTACGCATAAGTCCAATGGTTCATGGATGCATGGGATCATGTCCGAACGTGGTGGTGTTGTTGATGATAGTTTTGGTTTGATCACGCACGCGACGACCGACGACCGAGCGCGGGGTGGATGGATACGAGCATGTGCGATGGGGAAAGTGCATCAGCACGCGAGCAGCGACAGCGCAATGCAAGCATGGTCACACACAGCAGCCAGCGTCTCGGCATCCGCCATTATGCCTTTCCGTCAGAGCCTTGATAGCCTGCAGATGGGTGCCGTGTAAAGGCACTTGTTGTTCTCGATTCGATTCGACTCGCGCGCCAGGTCGATGGAGTATTCGAGTTGCAGGGAGACAGCCGTCCAGCGAGTGTATAGCCTTGCTTCGATATACCCAGTGTAATAGGGGTTGGAAACGAGTGTGATGGAAGGAGCTGTGCAGACGGGTGGATGGTTGCAAGTCAAAGTGTCAATAGACTTCCGCGCAGAGGGACGGCCTGGCATTTAAAGGCCAAATCCAGTGCGTGACTGCTTTAACTCTGAGAAGCACACGGCAAGAGCGAATGTGCTCGGGAAGACAGGAGTTTTGACAATTGTAGGCTGCTCATTCCGTTTGTGCACTCGACTGGACACTGCGAGCTCGTGCAAGCTTGGAAGCTGTATCGATGGACTATACTGCGGCAGTTATGGAAATGTATCATTCGAAACAGCACCCAGGTGATCAAACTTGGAGCTCATGAGATGGCAATATGCATCATACGATGAACAAGGTGATACATTGCTTTCTGCACATACATCGTTGGGAAAGAGTGAGGAAGGGAGTGGGATCAACAGGATTCAGAAACCTTAACATATATAATCTCAACAACTACCCTCCTCCACCCAATCCCTGCTCCTAATTTGTACACTAAGGAGTTTAAACAGGGGAGGCTTTAATGTATTGAGGAGAGCATTAAATATGACCGCCCGTTAAGCGTTGTTCATCTTGGAAGGGGGAAGGGGGTGGGAGGATGGGCGAGGGTGAGGGTGTTTGTTGGGGAGGCTGATGAATGGAAAAGGGTACATGACCGAGGAGGCTGATGAAGGGAAAGAGCTACAAGGCTGACTCGTAGACAATCTAGCTATATACAGGGTCCCCCAGCGTCCTGGCAGGCATCATCGTTGCAAGGTGAGTAGTGACTGGGCAGAAATTACCGAAGGTTCGCTGGAAACTGGGTCAAGAGGAGGCGCGTGAAGCAATTCGATGTCCATTGGCGACCATGGCTTGTATTGCATGTGGTGTCCTAATCATGATACTGTCATGACAGTGAGAGAGTTAGCATGCTGCGAAGAGTGCGAAAACTGAGAGTTGGAAAGGCGACGAGAGGAAGGAGAAGGAAGACGAGAAGAAACGATGCTCATACAAGGCTGAAACTTATATGCAAGATAGATGTCACCAGGCTGAAGGATTGCTCCGACAGAACTCTGACCGAGGAATACCTATTGTGTATCTAAAGTATAATCTTTGCAGTGGAGGGTGAAATTTGACAGTGGGAAGATGGAAGGTGCAGGCTGGGTGTAGGTGGAAAGGAGGGAGAAGGGGCAGAATGGTGGGCTACCTACCTTAGTGCTGTTACTTGTTTGTGTTCATCATGGACGAACAGTCCGAGCAAATGCAGTTGTCGAGAGACAGACGAGCGAGAGGCAGAGACGAGAGAGAAAGACGAGGGAGAAAAGCACGATCAGCCAGCTTGCAGGGGTGGCGCTGGGGATGTGCGAGGAGGAGAAGCATGGAGCAGAGGCGGGGAGGAGACTTCAGGTAGACTGCATAACGTTTCGTCTTTGCTAACGTGTCCGAGTTGGATTGTTCAACGAGTGTGTATGGGGGTCATCACGGCATGATTGCATGATCTGCGGCACTGCAGGATGTGGATGTGGATGCGGTCGGAGAGCAGAGCGCAGAGGGGGATGCTGCACACTCACGTGGTAGTGGTAGACTGACAATGACATCAGTCCCTGCAACGAGCATGCGATGGGATGCGAGGAAAGAGCAGTGCAGCCTGTCGGGGAGTTGCATTGTCCGGCGTGCTTCTCTGCTGCCTCTTCGCTGCCTTCCCACCGATCAACACCAGTCAGACAATGGCAGCACCCATGCAAGCGGCCAGTGCTCACCGCGACGCATCTGTTTGGAGGTGTGTTGGAATGCAATGGACAACTGCCTGCTGTTCTGCGGCCATCTGCTACCGACCTGCTGCTCCTGCGACTCTGCTGCATCTCAAGACGCCCACGTGCGGATCACTGACACTGACCATGCTGTCCAAGCTCAGACTCGCCTTCAGCAATCCCTACACTCAGCCCAGCAGCTCTACCACTGACGGCTCAGCCAGCAGCAGCAGCAGCAGCAGCACCGCCAAGCGGGCGAGAAGCAGGACCGTCCCTGCACCCAGCTCGAGCGACCCGGCTCAGCAGGCAGCCCCCAGAGATGCGGTCCTGCCTGGCTCCTCCCACCCGACCTCCCTGCGCGCTCCTCCTCGCTCGTCTTCGCCTGCCCGCTCGGTCCGGTCGACGACAGCGGCAGGATCGCCACAGCCGACAGCATCTCCGCGACCCAGGCAGGCGAGCGAGTCATCGGGCAACCCCAGTGGAGCTCCATCTCCACTTACCGGCAAATCCCCCGTTCCCTCCCCGGCCATCGCCGCTGGCCATCCCTCCTCCCCGTCTCCATCCATCTACACCCCTCTGGCGACGCCACGGTCCATCCACTTCCCAAGCGCGCCCTTCTCCACGCCCGCTACTCCACCGGGCGCCAAGTTCTATCGCTCCCACAGCGCATCCAACCGTTCCCATAACGAGCCTCTCCCGGACCATTACAGCGCGAACAGTCTACCCGTCCCCATCAGCAGCAACCTCCACCCAAGAAAGAAGACTAGATCAACGGCGACTTTACCAGCATGGATCGCCAGCTCATTCTCTTCTTCTTCTTCTCCAGCTTCCTCCTCTTCCAGCCCCAAAGAGCAGAAGACCAGCAAAGAAAAGACAGCCTCGCTGGAGAACGCCAAGAGTATGGCACACCCACCAATCACCCGAATGCCACCTGTCGCGGTTGCATTTCCACTGCGGCTCGACAAGTCCAGGCGGGGATCACTGCCCATGGCTTCTCTTGCGCCTGATTCCGCCACCCGTCCCCGCTCGCCATCAATGCAGATGCACATTCAGACGCTCCAACTACAGCACGCACAAGGGAGCTTTCAACGCGGGCCATCTGCTTCTTCTGTGCCTCCGTCACCCCACACGCCCGTCAGATTAGATAGATCGCCTCTTAATGTCCCTTCGCCGCTATCTACCGCATCGTCGCCGTATCAGATCGTAGAGCAATGCCAAGGTTCGCCGGTCAGAGAGTCTCCTCCCGCTAAACCTGCAAGACGCAAGTCGATACTCGGCAAGAGGCGCAACTTTACTACCCAGGCCTGGAATGGATCATCATCCACCACCTCCATCTTGATTTCCCCTGATATCGATGACAGCTCAAGTCCATCCGGGGATACTAACAGAAAGAAAGTCAACGGAAAGTGGCACAGAAAAGGTCGGGACTCTGCGTCAGCGCTCCATCAAAGCCAGGGTTCGGGAGATTATTCCTCCCTTCTATCAGCTTCGAAAAGAGTTTTCTCCAAATCTGTAGATGACCTGACTTCGTTCACAAAATCTTCATTCCTTTCGTCTTCCCCTATTAACTACTCCAGACCTCGTAAATCAGTGGATGAACGTAGAGTCAGTGCAGTAGGCATCGAGGGAACGAAAGTATACAATGCCTCATCGTCGAATGAACCGAAAAGCCCTGGTTTTACCTACATTGGTCTGTCAGCTGGTCTACATGCAGGAGAGAACGGAGACGTGGAAGAAGAGTTGGAAGGGCTATCCAGTGATTCATCAGCCTCGTTTGCGCAGTCACCCATGCCTTCAGAGAAATCCTCATCTTCTATGCATTCACTAGCAAGCTTGCAACTCGACGACAGATCAGACAGTCACCCTCATCACGCGCACAACAAACATCACATATACAAGGTACCCAAACTTCCATCTGTACATGCAACAGGAAATAGAAACTCGAAAGCAAAGCAAAAAGCAAAAGTGCATCGCAAAGCCGCCTCTTCCGCTCAGGTTCAGCTTCCACCCTCGATCTCTTTGCCTGGTGGCTTGTGCATCGAAAGTACAGCTAGCATACTTGCGTCTTCAATGGATGCAGAAGCTCAAGTGTCGGATGGACATGGAAAATCTTTCGAACGCGGGAACAAAAGGAAAAGTCTCGACTCCAGGTCGGTGAGATCAGAAAATATACTGGGCACCTCTCCCGGTCTCGCGCCTGCTTGCGATATTTCCCCTACGCTGCCAAAGAGTGCCCCTCCTGTCCCTACTTCAACTGCTTCTCAGTCGACCTCATCTGGTTTCCCGACGAGACCCCCGCTTACTTCGAAAAAGAGCACCGGAAGCGCTTCTGTTTGCTCGGCGAGATTCAGCAGTACCGCTAGGCTACCTTCTTTTGGGTCGCCGAAAGCTTTCCCCTCCGCCCTTCCACTATCCCCACAGGTTAAGATCGGAGACGAGCACCCAAAGATAACCCGACAGAGAAGTTCGCAAATCATACTCATCGAAGGGTTGTTACAGAGGAAAACAGACCACAAATCCCATATGAAAGCTTCAAGCTGGACTTTTCCATTCACCTCTTCCGCCTCTTCTGCTGGAGCCATGTTGACATCTACTTTTGCATCTACTTCAACGAACAACAGACCCCAAGGTTCAACATCTCCTTCCGCCGTCAAACAACGCCCCGCATTCAGCAACAGGCGCGTTTCAGAAGCTAATTTGAGAGAAATAGACCTTAGTAGAGGTTGGAAACCTTTCTATGCTATGCTGCGAGGCACAAATCTATATCTCTACAAGATACCGAACGATATGAGCTGGCAAGCCAAAGCCTGTTTCTCGAATTATACCGGGTTAAAGACGTTTCAATCGAACTTGCTCTCCTCCTCATCTTCTTCCTCACGCATGCTGTCGAACTTTACAGCATCCACTCCTCTACAATCTACGACGGCGTTAAATGAAGATAGACTGAGAGCTATGATCTCCCATCAGTCAAAGTCCACGTATCTCCTTCCTATCGCCAACTCCTCCTTGCGCACTACGCAGTCTGCAAGCAGAGGAGACGTCTTCGAGCTTCTTACGGAAGATGGCGAGGTTGCGGTACTGCAAGCAGCTAGCAGAGATGAAGCGGATAAATGGAGGCAAGTTTTATCGGATACCGGCGTGATCATTGGGAACAAAAGGGCTACCTATCTTGAAGCCATCGGAAAGCTTGATCTAGGCGATACCTTAGCTCAGCAAAGCATTCCTCGACATACTACAGGTGACGTTCGTATCGAACAAGGACCCAAAGAAGCTACGAGGGTATTTGGCGTATCACTAGAGCAACTCGTAGCTCGTGAAGGTAATAAGATTCCCAAGATTGCCGATTTCCTGTTCAAAGAGGTCGAACGGAGAGGCCTTTTTGAGGTAAGCTGGGCGTACACCGAGCTTGGCGGACATATATGGTGCAGGGGCTGACTTCTGTCGCTCAGACTGGTATCTATCGCGTACCAGGCGAAAATCGGGTGATGCAAGAGATGCAAGCCAAACTGAATGGTGACTAACGTTTGTGGTGTTTATTCTTAACATCTGCTGATATTGAGCTATTAACTTACAGCTGGCGATATGCTCGATTTCGAGGCCAATCCTTCCTACTCTGATCCTCATAACCTCGCATCTCTTACGAAACTATGGCTGCGCGAATTACCTGAGATTATTTCGCCGGCTTTCTACACAGCCTTTATAGATGCCAACGGAGTAGAGGGTTACGAAGAGCGTCTCTGCGCTATCCGAGATCTCACCTGGCAACTTCCAGCTCCGTCATTTCACCTTCTGAATAGGCTATGCGGACATCTACATATGGTCGCTGAGCACGAGTTGGAGAATCAGATGCATGCTCCGAACTTGGCTATTGTGTTTGCACCCACTATTCTGAGACCGCCGGAGGGAAGCGATAGCTATGCCCTTTTGAGTATGTTTTATCTCTTAGCCATCCCGCTACGAATGAGGCCCACTTGACGCATTCTTTCTTTATCCCAGTGTCCAACTTGGGTAAAGCCGCAAAACTAGTTGCTAGTCTCATAGTCCAGCATAATTGGATATTTTCTGGACAAGAAGCGGAAGAAGATGCAGAGACAGATGCGGCAACGGAGAAGCATGCTGAAGTTTTCGAAGACGTGCAGGAGAAGCAGGCCAATACGGCAGGGCCGATAGACTCTGTTCAAACGCAAAGTAAGGTCAGTGTCGCAGGGGCATGCTCAGACTTAAAGGCATAAACGCGGGGGGAGGTAACTGTCACACATAAGAAGAGCTTTCTAGGCTTGCTTACTCGCATCGGAATCCTTCTTCTTTCTTCTCCCTTGAATTGTAATTAGCCTGTTTCAAAAGCTTTCAGCTTCATGTCACCTCAACCGTGTTTGCTCTTGTCTGCGGACTATCTCAATCACATGTCATCTGCAGTTCCTGTACATGCACACTTTAGCGGGGTTTTCTAAGCACGGACACGCAAATTATGAAGGAGCTCCGCCAAATGACCGAATCTGATCCATCGAGCAATCTTGGACGGTACAAGCTTGTCTTCCAGATCTTACCGGCGGTCAAGATTACTGAGGATCCGAAGCTATATTTTGCCACTCCGGCCTAGCCGGCCGCCACCTTTTCGATCAGCTGCCTTGGATGTGATAGTGGGTGCCGATAACGTTGTTGCGCACCCGCACTCTTGCGGAGTCGAGAGCACCCGTCATGGCCGCTGGTTCTGATTCTTCGTCTTCGGGCGTCCCCAAAGCTGTGCCTAAACGGCAACGCGCCAGAAGAAAGCAAGAGAGCGCAGCGACAGGTGAGGGCCGGAGCGAAAATTGGATACCGCTGGTTGACACACTGTGCTGAAATCTCCCAGGGCTTGCAGAATTGCCCATAGTCGATGGCAATGTCGACTCTTCGCTTCTGATAGCGTCAACTCAGCCTAACATTCGTTCAGCAACCCGAGCAACTACTATCGATACTAGTAACGAGGCTGATCGAGCAAAACTAACGCCGAAGGTCGCTACAGCTATCCCGCCGCACCTTGCAGTTTCGAAGAAGCGCAAGCGATCCAGAAGCGGTTCTAACGAGGCACCTGTGGCTGGAGATGGCCGAGATGGATCGGCTAACGGTGAAGGAGATGTATCTCTGATTTCCGAAGGTGGTGGCAGGAGGAGGAAGGTTCGCAGGAAGAATAAGAAGGCCACGATAGGGCAAATCCCGGCTGCTGACTATAGCGGAACACTGGTTCCGCATAGCCGCCCTGTACCAACTTGGCTGCCTTCTGGGTTGCATCGTGGCGACTCCTCGTTACACGCCTCGACGAGCACGGCCGCCCCCAATACGCCAAATCAGCATAGGACCACGAACAGTAAGCCACTGAAGTATCAGGACAGACTGACATCCAGTGCGATCTGACCTCGCGCATGTTCAGTAACTTCCCCTACCCTCGCGGCAGAGCCAACATCAGCTACGATGCCTTCATCTGCTACGATTGAAACGGTACCGACAGTACATGCTGCAGTGTCTACACAATCAGGAAAGAAGAGGAGGAAGAAGAAGACAAGCAAACAGGTCATCGCTGAGAGCAGCGTAGCACCTGTCGTGACGCAAGTTACCGTTTCCGTTAAACATGGCAAGCTCAGAGAGCCCTTCCCCGATTCCGAGCCATCTGCAGGGGTGGGGAGTACTGAAGTTACCAATGGCATAGCAGTTCTCATATCTGAAGGACGTGAAGCCGATTCTATCATAGAAGGTTCTTCTACACCATCAACGCTTGCCTTGGCACCTAAGTCATCACCAAATCGTCCAGCAGAACAGGTCTCTACAGCGATTCCGGCGGACATACGGAATACTCGCGAGCGAAGCCAAGAGGATAAGTTCAGAAAGCATAAAAAGAAGAGCAAGAAGCAAAATCATAAGGAGAAGGAAGTGATGGCAGGTGAAAAACCGGCACCGAAAGACGCAGAGCCAATATTAAATGTAACTGCAAGTTCAGACAGTGGGAAGCACAATGACAGGGATCAGACTTTACCGCTGGCGCACGTTGGACGAGTCGACTCCGACCGCTCAAGCCGTCCGTCGGAAAATCAGGCCAACGCTGCGCAGCTACGCTCACAACTTGCCGTAAATTCACCATCCGGTCACGAATCAACTGAGCAATTACAAAGCAATCTTCATCTCGCTCTAGTCGCCAGCAGAGCCGTGTCTGATTGTACGGGGCCAGCTCAAACGACTAGCCAACACCCGAACGCTGTGGTCGAGGAATCGACCTCACTGCATAATGCAGGGAAGAGAGCGACCTCTCCTAGAATCCGATTGTTCGATGAGGAGTCTGACACGGACATGTACTCCTTTGAGATGCGCGAATACGATGGGGACGATACGAATCACACGGACGATGAAGATGCTGGATTGTATCTGCCCCAACCTGCCTCTGCTCAAATCTTGAGGCTTCAACCCTTGCAACCATCGCTATCGCCAAGTCGTATCATTCCTTTGAGCAAGGCTGCCTTTCCGAGCGGGAGCAGTGTTACAGCGGAAGATGCCCCCTCGCAATACGTGCCCGGGGCAGGCACACAATTACCTTTGAACGATACCCCGGGAACCGTCAAGTCTGCTGAACGCACGGCTACAACAGTAGCAAAGCCTGCCAGGCATTCAACCTATACTACGCCGTCCAGGATCATGGAGGGTCTTTTGGGAGGCACGTACAAAGCTGTTCCAGCAGCCTCGCGAGCTCCCGGAGCAGATGCTGATAAGCACCACGACACTGTCGCCTCGCCCAGTACGTCAGCTGTACATTCGGAGCCCGATAACCACATGGCGATCGACGCAGCTGTACACGGGCCGTCAACTGTTGCTCCGAGTGTAATCTGCGCTTCGGAACAAATAGACGAAAGCGTGTCTATCCCCAACGTGAAGAGCCCGACAGCTAGTGTCAGGAGAACTCGGGGGTCCAGCAGGGTTGCAGTTGAACCGACCCTTCGCCGCGCATCATTGTCTGCTTCACCGCACGAAAGCTCCAGCGATGCCCTCGGGCACTTACACTCTGGCCATATTTTCGCCCAGGGCGAGACGCATCTTCCATCCAGGCCTGAAGAGCACAGTATGGAAACCGAAGGCTTTGCGGGTAATGCTAAGGGATCTTCGGGGGACATCAGCCCTGCGGCTGCTCCGTCTAATGCGATGCAGACATCCGAACTTTTCTCCGCTGAAGGAATTTCGATGATACCTTCATCCGTATCGCCGTCCCCTCCTTCTTCACCGATGCTTTTCAATAATGTCGAGTCCACCATGGAGGAGCTTCCCATGCCTCAGGCCGAGTCCACCGTGGAGGAGCTTCCCATGCCTCAAGCCGAGTCCACCGTGGAGGAGCTTCCCATGCGTCACATCGTGGAGGAGCTTCCCATGCCTCAAGCCAAGTCCACCAGGAAGGAGCTTCCCATGCGTCACATCGTGGAGGAG
>BCIL01000018.1:443882-469365 GCA_001599955.1 Cystobasidium pallidum
AGGAGCTTCCCATCCCTCAAAGCCAGTTCACCGTGGAGGAGCTCCCCATGCCTCAAGCCGAGTCCACCGTGGAGGAGCTTCCTATGTCTCAAGCCGACATGGAGGAGCTTCCCATGCCCCAAGCCGAGCAGCTTACCAGTAGTACGTTATCTGAAGACGGTCCTGTTGCGCCTCCGCGTGTGCTTGATTTCTTGGACCTGCTTGAAAGCGAAAACGACAGCGCTGCATCCGATAGTGACAGTAGCTCCAGTACAAGCTCCACTGATGACATGAACCAGCGTCGAGTAAGAAGGAGAGGTCTGCATCCGACCAAACGAGCAAAGGGACGAGCTGAAAGCTCTTCGCCGGAACCGTTGAGCGAAGAAAGCGATGCAGACGTAGAGAATGCAGAAGAAATTCGAACGACCGAGACAACCGCGGCCGCAACAATATTACCTTCAGACAACATATCTGACAATAGGACTTCGGCTCCGCTACATCAAGGTCCTACGACTCGATATCAAGATCAGTCCTTGTCCGGCTTAAAAGAAGACAATCAGTTAAGTCAGAGTCTGCTGCAAAGCACTGGGCAAATGGTGTCGTCTGGTAATAGCAAAGAACGACTTGGGGAAGACTCGAGCAGTGTCGTAGAGGATAACGAGACGCACATTCACGCACCTCTCTCCGTTGAACCATCTATCTCCGTTGAACCATCACCAACGATGCACGAAGTGCCCCAGGTACAGGTACAAGGAGAATTGCGGGAAGACTCAACCGCCTACCAATCTTCCGAAGAAACCCGTGTAGTCAAGCAGTTAGAGACGACCTCGCAAAGCCATGAACAGGGCGAACAGCAGCAGCTTATGGAACCGACCATTTTGCACAACGGGGACCTCTCCGAGAGCACGGCGTCTGCCAACGCTACGGATCTTACTGGGGAGAATGCTCTGGGTCTCGTCTTATCCAATAATGGTGGAAGTCAGGCAGCAAAGCGATCTGCGCCATCCTCTGATACAGACAATGTCAACGCAGGCAGCGCGTCGGCCAATAGAGGGGTTTCACGTTCGGCTAGCCCCGAGCAAGCGCGACCCGTATCTTCGATAAGCATGGCGTCACCCTCGCCCGATGCACATTCGATAAGCATGGCGTCTCCCTCGCCCGATGCACATAAAGCGTATCCTCGTTTGTCGGCTCCAGACAGTCAGATGTCACAACCCGTCTTCGCAACATTGTCCACCCAAAGCAACACAAATGAAGTCGAGGATTCGCAGATGGACGAACTAGCACAAACCCAGCTCTTGAAAGACGGGAATATCTCAGGAAGAACCAGATTCCGAGATATTGGCCGTACCCCTTCACCTCTCCAGAATGGATTTGACACTGCCTCTCAGATCAATGAGCTCATGCAATCATCTTTCGACGATCGGAGTCTCACGACCCCCGAGTCGCCTGAGATCCAAGAGAAAGAGCACACATCTGGATCCGATGGCGAACTAACCGATGATGACGAATCGGGTAAGCAGTGAAACATGTTCTGCCGCTACCCTACCTACTAATCCAGGATGTTAATAGATGCTGACGTTCAGCGCACTTTTGTCAAAAATCAAGGGGCTTTACCACGCCCGGCAACAGATGCCGTGAGTGGGCAAACTAGTGCATCTGTCGATGGTAACGAATCGAGACAGTTTCAAACTCCCTCACCACAACCGCAGACTGTTGACAATGCAGCATTTGCTGAACCGATGGAATCATTGTCGACAACCGTCAATACATCCACAGCGCCGGAACGCGGCTCAAAATCACCCTCCTTAAGCACACCATCACCTGCATCTTCACCTCTTGCACCGTTACCTCCTGCAACATCACCCTCTACTTCAACGGCCATTGGACCATCCGCAGTCCCAAGATCGCATGCGAGCGCAGTTGCAGAACAATCCAACAACCTTATGAAGAAGATTGTTGCCATACCATCGGTACTTCCTCGCAGCAATTCTATCAGTGCTATTTCTACGCGCTTTTATGGCAAACTGGCTGAAAGAAGAAACTCGGGTACAATTGCTCGGACCACTCCGGTTACCAAACCCCAGCCCAAGCCAGCTCAGTCAGCTGACAGCAGTGATAACAGTGAGGGTGATAGCGATTCCGACAGTGATAGTTCACCGGAACAGGATGGCGGCAGCAAAGCGAGACGTATTGGCCTGGCAGCCCTCCAATAATGCTTTCGTGAATAAAGAGAGAGTAGTCAGGAAATCAGCGGTTTTGTTATTGTAGCTAGTTCTTTCATCTATTCTTCGCATTTCTTTTTTTCCATTACAATCACAACGACATAGTAATCAGGGCTCTAATAAGGCGGTAACCCCGTCCGGCCGATATAGTGCAGAATATTTGCTCAAAAGGGCCGGAAGGGTAAACTAGTCTATTCCTACTCGAAAGCGACTTTCTTGCGGCTGCTCCGATTATTCGATCCCGTGGCGTTTCCCTCTTTCGGGCCCTTTGGCGTTGATCTGCCTCTATTGCTTTTGATTTGTTCTTTCATCTCGCGCTATGATCAATAGTGTACGTTAGTGTTGGTTCCACATGCTCAAATGGTGACACCTACCAGTTTTTTAGATTTATGCACTGAACGACCACGCTGAGCCGCTGGAGATTCAGCCGGCTTATCAACGCGTCCCGCATCTCTCTTGCGCAGCTACGAGCGCAGTCAGGCATAAAAACACTCGTATCTATGATGTGACAATACGAAGGGCTAACCTTTTCAAGCTTTTCGGTGACCTCTTCTTGCTGTGCTCCCGACGCTTGCAAAGCAAGGTTCAGTAATGTAGCGGTCTATATTAGTTTGTAATGGTCAACTGATAGGATAGCGAAGCAAGCCCTCTTCCTGCGAGTCAGAGCTTACATCGTCCACAAGACGTCTACCTTCTTTCTTTTCGCCACTGCGTCTGGATTTTTCCGCAGCTTGTTTCACGGTCGATTGGCTAGGTTGCGACTTCAGGTTGACGTCGACGTCGTCTGATTGTGCAGCATCTTCGCTCATAGCGTAAGGTATAAGGCGAAGCACCCGTCAGACAAACTGGCTAAGAGGTCAGTTATCCAGAGGCAAACTACTGTGAAGCAGGCGCAGCGGACAGGCAGGCGCAGGCCGCCACGAAGTATTCTAGTCACAGAGATTTTTGTAGCTACTGAATGTGACCCGACGTGCGGGGCGTTTCTTTTTATTATCAAGAATCTACTATCCGCAAAAGCGTTTACAAGTCCTTGTCGCGCAGAAATCCAATTTATGGCAAAGTGTATCCACCTGAATAAGGGCACGGCCTGTATTAGCGAGCACCGCAAAGATCGCAACGAAATTGACTTGCCGTCGACGAGAATTTCTATGCAGGCGATGCACTTCATCAGCTCGAGAACAGCATGAAGTATGGTCATATGGGTAACTCACCGGCACCAGTTGTGTACGATGAAGCATTGCTGGCGAAGTATAGGAAGATACCCTGCGCAATCGGTCAGTTTTGCAATAGTATGGGCAAACAAACAAATGAAGATACCTTGAACTCCTTCGTCTGGCCTATAGATTGCAGATGTGTCAGCATACCGTAAACCTGAATGCCTCCATGGGCTTTTGGCTTTTGCTGAAGTTTCCTACCCTGACGACCCATAACGGTCATGTGTCTGAGAGACACGAATTTTAGCAGATGACCCATCCAACACAACTTGCCATCTACATACCTGTTGACTTCGAGAATTTCATTGAAGGCGCCCATATTGGTCTGCACGAAACCAGGGGAGACGATATTGACTCGGGCAAAGTCCTTCCATTCAAAAGCAAGAGACTTTCCAAGGTGCGTAACACCGGCCTTGTGAGCGTTGTATAGGGCCTGGAGATGGGTCATTTAGCTTATCGGAGGTGCATATATAGCGGTGGAGGTGTGCAGCCATTACCTGGGTGTTTGGCACATTAACGATGCGACCAGACATGGATGACGTGATTATGAAGGATCCACTTCCTTGCTTTTTGAAGACCCTGCTCGATTTCAATCAGATGACATGTCCTCACCAGAACTTCTGGAATAGAACGTACTTTCCGGCTTCTCGGGCACCGTAGAACTAGCCGCAAGGTTGTCAGCTTCGGCCAATACTATGACAGAGAGTGCTTCGGAATGCTCACCACCCCACCGAAGTTGACTGCTGTTGTTTTGTTATAGTAATCATCGGTCATTTCCGTAACAGGCCCAGATGCACCCATACCGGCGTTCGCGACCTACAGACGCGATATTCGGCTTGAGCTGCAGTCAAGAAGCAGAATGTCTCTCGTAGCTCACATAGACGTCGATTCTGCCAAACTCGTCAACAACCTTCTGAGTGACTTCGGCAACAGCCTTGGGGTCATCTACGGGACACTTAAGAGCAATGACCCTGCTGCCATTGAATTTCTGCTCGAGTTCCTTGGCAAGGTCGATGGTCTTGTCGTTGGAGTTGTACAACATAGCAACTCCAGAAGCGGATGCTTCTAGGAAAGCTTCGACGGCAGCTAGACCAATACCGCTACCTGCGCCAGCAACAACGCAATACTTCCTATGGCATCCAATTTTGTCAGACAAGTAGCGATGAATTATCCGAGTAGCGACGGCGTACTAACCCTTTGAGGGAGAACATGTCCATGACATTGTCGCTGATTTTCGTTAAATCGGCATGCCTGTCAGCTTGCTGGCCAGGCTGGACTGGGAACGAGGACATACGGGATATCTGGGCATGGTCGGTCCTGAGTGAGGTTGTTCGTGGCCCTAGGAGCGAGCATGCACCATCAGTCCAACAGAATCACCTCTTGTGGATCCGAGGAATCCACCTTACATTTTGCTACTTCTTTTCGGGAGAATCGATCAGCTGGAGGTTCTGACGTCGACTGCATGGGAGAATAGCGCGAAGGAACAGCAAGACTGGAGGATCAGCTACTCCGCCCGCCAGACGCAGTAAGCTGGTCACATCAACCTACAGGTCGGTGGGTTATTACGAAGAGTGTATGCTGTGGGATTAACACAAGCAGAAGCGTTGTCTTTCTTCTCTGGTTGAGACCACACCCTGATCGCGGCTCGGTAGATTTTCGATTGATTAGGGCGATAATTAGAGTGACGGCTCGGGAGAAATACTTCGGAAAGGGCGGTAGACTACGCGTAAAGCATGCATGATCATATACTACGGAAAACACTAACGTAGAGAGTTGTTATAACACAACGACATGTACGCACTCAGACTATTGCTACATGCTAAGTGTGCTTTAAGCTTCTGATGGCGAGGGCCCCCTCGCTGGATCCCAGGGTTGCAGTGATAAGCTAATTGAGCAATACAACTCAGCCCAGGCCACAGCCATGATATCGCCGGAAAGACTAACCTTTCCTGCCGCACTGGAAAACCCTTTGATCTTCTTACATTCAGTAAGGAGGTTTTGGGAAGCCATTGTATTGAGCTTGCCATTTGTCATGAAATGGCTCAGATAGCGAAAGCATACTTCTTCGCGAAAGTCCATGTAAAGCTTGCGATTATACTTTCTCTCATTCTTTCGTGCTACCTCGGCATATTCGTGACTCTGATGTATAAGAAAGTCATCTGGAAGGACATAGAACGAGACTCCGGCCAGATATAGCTCGAACAGGCACGCTGCTTTGCTGATGGCATGCAAGTGATAGGAAAGGGGTATCAGATGGGCGGCGCACTTGTGTAGGCAATAAACGTCTTACTTCGCCCCATACCCAATAAAGCGCTCGTCGCAGTATGGAGTGCCTTCCTTCTTGTAGATTACGTAGGGCTCGTACGCATACATATATGAGTTTACTTTGTAGACCTCTCCGGGCTGCGCTTCGTAATACCTCGTATAATTCGTTGACCCGTGTCCCGGAGCCCAAGATTTGTGAAACATTCCAATCTTGTCTTGCTGAACCAGATCCAGAAGCTCGCTCTTCGTTGTAGGGAACATGGAACTATTTCGACCATGGCTTTGCTTTGTATATTCAAAAGCAGGTACTACAAAGGCTGAATGCCCCTCCGCTAATTTGCTCATTACTTGTGGGGACTGCAGTATTCGTTTCCTGAAGTCTGTGCACAAGGCAAAGTCCACATCCAGCATCATGATAAAGTCTGTGCGGGCGAAGTATCGGGCCACATTGCGCCACATGTTAAACTGACGGTCGAAGCTGTCGATGACTAGATGTACGTCCACGTAAGCAGACATGTATGGCGATGCGGAGTATAGCTCGTGGAGCGATTCGAGAAGCTCTGAGCGTGTAGCCGCATTGTCACTGACATGTATAGTAACCGAGAGTGGACCTATTGGCATAGTAAGTTAGTACAGCCCAATTTCACCGTCATGTCACTCACCCCGGTACTTCCGGACCAGAGCAG
Source organism: Cystobasidium pallidum (assembly GCA_001599955.1). Classification (NCBI taxonomy): domain Eukaryota; kingdom Fungi; phylum Basidiomycota; class Cystobasidiomycetes; order Cystobasidiales; family Cystobasidiaceae; genus Cystobasidium; species Cystobasidium pallidum. The sequence goes on from BCIL01000018.1 coordinate 450,252, forward strand.
CTAAAACCTCGAAACGGTCACTGGTTACCAAAGTGGTAATTGTGATGTCGTCCTTACGTATATCATTTGTGGCGCGGTAGTAGTAAGGAATGACTTTGCTCGGTTGCAAAGATTCTCCAAATCCTTTCGACAGGAATAGATCTATGGTGGTGGTGGATGCATCATTGTCTTCTTCGGCTGACGCTTCAACAGGTTTCTTCCATGATATTACGTCTCTATTCGGTTCTAACCCATGAAGTCTGCCCCACTCCGCCCACGGCAATGCAGGTGATATGACCGCTCTTGTGCTGGCGTTTCCTGTGTTGACTGAGATATCTGCTTGAGGCGAAGATTTTGAGCCTAGCTTTCCACCAAGCGAGCCGAAAATCCAAGGTGTTTGGTACATGGCAACATACCAAAAGGTATACAATAAGGCCGCCAAGAGATACAAGGTGCGAAACGTTCTCACACAAACCGCCACTAGTGAGCGTGGTTTTGACCTAGGAGAGCTTGCCGTGAAATCTCCAGGCTTTCGCTCTGATTTCTTTTCCAGTACCTCCATAGAGAACATGCTCGACTGATGTTGGTTTCTGCAATCCTAAGCATTTGTTGCTCTACACTGGTCTCTTTGAAAGTGGACGCGTTTGACTTTTTCCACGGCTGCCGTCTGCCGGGTGCTCTAAGCTTCCGCTGATTGTACTCGGCGTTAGCTTGTCCTGTTACAGGACCATAAGTGCGTCTGATGTTTATCCTGGAATGACATTAGCGAAAGCAAATGACTTGTCACGTACAAATATTACCTCGGAATCGAGGCGATCGACTCAAAACCGTTAAACATGAGAATTGTCGGCAGCCTTGGTATACGATGTATTTCCATGATAGTGTTGCTGATGGAATGCTAGTCAAAACGATAGTGAATGTCTATCTGCTACATAGCCATCGACCTTATATGGTCTAGCAATACAAGGTTCCCGAGACATGCGTAGCTGACGTTCTATGTTTGTCCCCAAATCGGCGGCAGTCTATCCCGCGAGTTCGGCAAGCTCCTTCTTCACCTCGTCTTCAGCCTCTATCTTCTTCTCTTGAGTTTTTTCAAGTTTTTCCCCAGCTGCCCGGCGGGCTTTTAGAGCTTCAATAGCTCCCAGCTTCTTTTGAAGAGCGCGACGCTTCTTATCCTCAGGCGTCAGCTGTGATGCAGCCGACTGATCCTGGGCAAGACTGTTCGACACGTGCGATTTTGCTGGAGTAGCGGGCGCGGAATCCTGTACGCTTATCGCGGCGACATCATCTGCCAACTTCTCACGCGTTTGCCCGGTATTGTGTTGCTGTTGCTTACCCTTCTTGCCGTGTTGTCCCTTCTTCTGGCCGCCGTCAGGGCCATCAGCTCGCGGGGCAGCGCCCGGAACTGTTTTACCCCGACCTCTACCAGCGCCAGCATTAGCAGACAGACCGGGGATACCAGGTTTATCCGAGCCGTTCGATTTTGATGGAGTATACGGTAGCCCACCCTCGTCTTCGCGTTTGAAGATTGTAGGAATCTCGCGATTGCGTAGTCCAGGCGGGCGATATGCACCTGCCACGACAGGCTTCGGTGAGGCGGTGCCAGAATCGGTGCCGTTACCGCTCGAGCTGATTCGGCGCAGCTGGAATAGCTGTGCATCCCTCGATGCCGCGGGCGCGGGCGACAATGAGCGGGGGAAAGCGAATTCAGACGCGGGAACGGGCCGCCAAGCAGCCTGGAAGATTACGAGGGGCCATTCAGCTATTAAATTGGCTTAGTGCAAGCGAAACACATTACCTGATACAATTCATTGACGGTCTCCAGATGTATAAGGTCCCCACTCCAGTGGTGAATACGGATACCATTGTCCACACGCAAGCGGGGACTCAATGTCGAGCACATTAAGAGTCTTCCGTCCGGACTCCATGTGCATTCCGTGCAGTTATTGACCTGGAAATTTGCAACCTTCTTCAACGTACTTCTATCCCAAATATCGATTTGACCGGCCAGGTTGCCGAAACCAGCAATGCATAGCAGTCGACCCTGCGGGTTGAACGACACAAAGTTCCTGGGGAGGGCACCGAATTCGTGGAGTACATTCAATCGAAGATCGAAGAGCGTCGTTTTCGCTGGCATCCATCCATACGATACTGCAAATTCCTTCCCGCCATTGGCGGGATTCCAGGCAAAGTCGCCTATCCCACCTTCTTTGTCGAGAACTAATCTGGCTTCGTACTGCAAAGCTGGCGTCATAAGGTAGAGATTTGTCTCTCCGTAATAGGACTTGCCGGTCTTGTCGTGATCGGTTGACGATAAGAACAAGAGTGAAGTACCGCTGGAGTTCCACTTGATCTGGCCTCTGTCAGCTTTGTAGAAGGACTTCCGAATCGAGGGGACGGAAAGCGTTGCAAGGGAGTGTACTGAAACTGAACCAGGCATACCCTGAAGCCATTGGTGAACAACGTCAACATCGGTAGGAAGGAAGCATGGCAGAACAGCAGAAGATACCGCACCTTTTTTTCCGGCACGAACACCGCCACACTGGGATTCTTGCCTGGACTTAATGAGAAGTTAGCGATGTTCTCAATCCTCAACTTGTCAATCATGGTGAAATCCTTGGCTGGATCGAGAATGTGAATTTCGTTTTGGATTCCGCGCAAAGCGCAAGACTCGTCTTCAGTGAACTGCAACTTCCATCCTTCTTGCAACTTCTGTGTAAACGATGCGACTTCACGAATCTCCTCCTCGCCGTTTGCTGCAGTAGCCGTTGACCATATTTGCAAGTTCTTGTGTTGAGCTCCGTCATCCAGTTTGATGGGTCTGATCCAGGTGGATAGATATGTTCCTTGCGGTGAAAAGTCAATCTCTAGAGCATTCTTAACCGGTAGAACTTTGACAAGCTGGACGTTGTCTGGATTCTTCACGTCGTAGATAAGAGTGCTGCGAAGATAGATGGTGCCCAGTCGCTAGCTCACATCAGTATCAGGCTGAAGGATAAGAGAAAGCTACTCGCATTCACCTGTCGGACCCCGCTACAGCATACAAGCCGCCGTCTGGACTGTAGATTGCCGCTCGCAGAGGCTGCTGTCCTTCGGGCTTTGTGTAGCTTTCCATGTGCGACCACACAGGCGCACCTGCAACCATGCCGACGGATTTCTCTGCCCGATCTGCAGCATAGCCCGTATTCCAGGAGAATGGAACAGTAGATGGGAAGCAGGGTGTGCAGAGAGGTGTAGTGCCCAAGTGTTGACGAACCGAATCAGTCTTTGCTTTGTCGGGTTGCTTGAGACGGCGTTACTGTATTTTACGACCTACACGCATACTGAAGCTTCGAAGTCGATGCGGCGGGCTGGCTGGGTGCGCCATTGCCGCTTGAACCAGCCAGGACTGAGGATGCGTCTGCCATCGTGACGGGCTTCTTACTGTGACTGCGAGCTGGGTCGTGCCGATTGCTGTCGCGGTTGAAGACGAGGCAAAGCAAGCCAGCAAAAGCGAGAAGGCGGACTTTCCCAGGCCGGCCTTTGCCCAACCGCAGCGGAAGGGCGCGACAACGAACATGCAGCTGGTCCAGCGGTCTTAGGCAGCGACGAGCCGCCGTGTTCCAACGGCGTATACCATGCTTGACCATGCTGTCAGCGCATATCCTGGAAGTGGCTGCGATGGGCCAGACCGCTTTGCGTCACGAGCACGGACACAGACTCTTGCAATGCTTCCGACCGAAGTAACTGGATACACTATTCCCGCCGCCGCAGGCATTCTGCCTGTATAGTTACAATGCGCTGCTGCTAGACAGTCGCTCACCTCCTGACGCAGCGGTGCCAGCCGGGTTCATACAAGAACATGGAGGAGTACATCCAGCTCCCACTGACGGCGGCCGCACTGAGGTGAGCGGCAGCCTCCCACACCCTACACAGCCTGCCTGTGCTGAGCAGGCGAACCCGACTTGTTCATGGCCCTATCGAAACCTCCGTTCTCAACCTAAACTCGGCCTGCGGTCTGCATTGCTACCGTTCGCTGCGGTCGCGAACACAGGAAATGGCTGCGTTTTGCGGACAGAGGTGGAATAGGCCAGGCCGTCAGCCTCTCGGACAGGCTGGCAGAATCTGGCACGGATGAGCTCATGTTCATGGAAGGAGAGCCCATCACCGTCCTTGTCCAGCTCGGTCAGTTCGGCATCACGTGTTTCCACCGAGCTTGCGCGACGTAGGTCTCGTCTGACGCAGAAGCCTACACCACAGATAATGAAAGGTATCTCGGCTCCTGCGAAGGAGTCGTTGGTATCTTCCAGTAAGCCGTCTTCAACTGGAGCCGTGCTGTCTCCGAGCTGAGCTGACCAAAAGGACGTCCGCACCCTGACTCCCTAACGCCTGCAACAGCGGAAAGGATGTCCGTTTCGTCGCCAAGCTGAAGAAGCCTGTCTTTACCAAAAAGCATGCAAAGCCGGAAACACATACGTCTACTTCCCGAACGAGACAATCATCACCACTGCCGAAGTCTCTCGTTGTAGGCTCTCCAGCTGCAACGGGCACGCTGAGTCCCGCCCAAACGTTAACCGTTGATCACGGAGTAAACTATTGTATCTCAGCACCGGAATCATCTTCTGCTCAGCTGGCCTTCGAAAATCCTGCGAGCGAAGTGCACAACACGGAGTATCTAGCGGCCGGCCGCACTGGCACTCATCCTGTTCGAGCTGTGCCGGAAACTTTAATCAATGCTACCCTTCCCGGTTTCAAGTCTGCAAACAATACGTCAAGCGTCAATGAGGGGTGTCTCCAACCATTTGCGTCACCTACCGAGAGCCTTCAATTCACATCTATACCTGACATCGACGATGATATACTTTCGTCGTACGTCTACAGTGCATCAGCAGATTTAGAAGAACATCCGCGCCCTTGGTCTCGCCAGCAAGAGCCATCTCACCGCATGCGAACCACGACGTCCATATCTCCCCACAACAAGGTTGATAAACCAGCAAGCCTACTTGAGACTCCAGATATACCCAAGCTTGCGAGCGATTCTTCAATCTGGGGCTATCTCCAAGAACAACGTAAACCCACTAAACAGGGAGAGGTTCCCGCCAAGGTGATAATATTGCCAAACCTACCAGCGGGCGTATCATTGAAACAGCTTCGCGAAAGATCTAGTCCTCGATATCCATTGTCACCTCGGAGCATAAGTGACGGCTCTCTAACAGCGGGAAAGAGCAATAGCGCACCTCGCGGGGTCAATCGACCGTTGGACGCGCAACCGATCTCACCTCTAGTAAGTGCTGGAGATATCGCACATCATGTAGAGCCGTGCGACCCCTTGTGCCTGGAGAAGCCACAATCGCCTCTTGCATCGCCTGTACCAAGCAGCAGCTTTGGTCCTTCATACTCTCCCGCCCTCGAAGCCTCACCTACATCGCCTTTCTACCGCGAGTATGACAGCCCAGCGACAAGTACATCTGCCATGTATCCTAGTCAGCCTGCTTTTCCCCACCGCCAATTTATCGAAGACCCTTGCGGACATGCCGGCACCCCTCACACCCACAAGCCGTCGCCAGATAGTCCAAGTGATACCCGCTCTTTCAGTTCTTTCGGCAGCTCCTCTCGAGCCTTATCACACAGCCGTAGCTTATCCTCTTTGACGAGAGCTAGCTCTCTCGTGTTCCAGCGACGGCCGTCTCTTCCGACTCGTGCCGATGGCAAATCAGGAAACCTCCGCGAAGACGGGTTGGTGGAGTTGAGCAATGCTCAATTTGAGCTTGTTCAGCCACAAGGTAGCGACTTCCGGGCCTGCCGCCCAGACTCGGCCATTGACGGACAGGCTGCGCCTTCTTTCACACTCATCAGACGTCCCTCTGTCAGCGCAAAAGAGCGGGTCAAATCCATCTATGTCACCAAAGATTCACCTGGGCTAGCCAGAGACTCCGGCTTCGTTCACGAGAAGCAAAGCGGATTTTTCGACCGGGAACTGGATATATCAAACACAGCCGACCCAGCTTTTCTTCAGGCCTATAGGGTCCGCGAACAGAAGGTAAGATATCTCCGTTCTATTAGAACAATCAAGCTCACTCTGGCCCGGCTCCAGTGGATTACGACAATGTCAACAATGTCCGCTCGCAACGCGCGTTCTTCAGGAAAGGTCAAGAAGCTTATATATCACGGCATACCGAATAGCGTCAGAGGCAAAGCATGGGTATGTGTGACAAGCTCATCTACACCAATGAATGCTCACACATGAAGACTGCGTGTTTATACTGTCTAGACATATTTGGCCGAGGCCTCCTCAAGGAAGGAAGAAACTTTATATCACGACCTGTGCGCCAGGGAGGAGTTGCCGCAATGTGCACAAATTACCCACGACATCGTTTTCTGCTTGTATGTACATCTTGCCGCAAGGGACTTCACTTGTTAGCTGAAGCGCTTCCTTTCGTTCGAAGCCATGATCACTCGGTAAGACGCAAAACGTAAGGCACGGGGATACCCAATTGAGCTTTCGCTTCTCAGCATTTCGCGGATGAAGATGCTATCGGCCGTCAAGACCTGCACAGCATTCTCCATGCGCTACTGCACTATCTCCCTAACGTGGCTTATGAGCGAGGGCTTTGTTATATGGCCGGAATGCTCCTCTTGCACCTCGAAGCAGAAAGGTACAGATATAGGTAGCTATACCCGCATGACTACAACTGATGCGAGGTATGGCCCTTAATCAGTGCTTTCTGGCTCCTAGCCGCGTGCGTCTTGGACTATTTACCGGGTTACTTCGCAAAGGATCGACAGGGTAGCGCTCTAAATGCCAATATTCTGCTCTATATTCTACAACGTGGAGAGCCTGATTTAATCAGGCATTTGCAGCACCAAGGGGTCCAACGTAAGCCAATACGGTTTTGCGGTTAGATTTTTCCTGATGTAGCCGGCTGCAGTCCAACAGGTATTCGAGAGCTGGTTGACATCGACCTTCATACGTACACTCCCATGGGCATCTCAACTCACAGTCATGGATCTCTTCTTCTTCGGTGACCGAGTAGGCCATCAAATTTCCAGATGCCTTGGCAAGACTAACCACTTCATAATAGCCATCCCAGCTAGGTATCCGAATAGGTCTCGCTGTTATGGATCTCTTAAGGGACACGCTACTTTCTGAACGCCAAGATTCGGTTCGGGTGTTACAAACTCCTCCGCTTGAAACCCTAAAACTTTCGGCCCTGCTTCCAACCTTGTTGTCGATTAGGCTCCCTAGTCGCACTCTGAAGAGGGCCACCATCTGGGCACAGGGGCAACTTTTCCCATTGTAGATACAGCTAACTCAGGCACCCGCCCAATTACCGATCGCAATCAGTGTTGACCTTGTGACTAGCATGCTGTGGCGTTCGCACCTTGGCATTTTTGCCAGCGCTGCATCTTGCCCGCAATCACACACCATCAGTGACTGCAAAGCCAATTTGGCACCTGTGCTATCACAATAGTTATGGTGAAGACGCCACACGATACTTCGGTCCGGATTCGCGGGCGGACTTATCCATCATTGTATCGTGAATCAGGTTGGGGAGATTCGCGACAGCATCATGCGCAGAATGGCGAATAAAATGCCCTTGCAGAGATGCCATACTGAGGTACCTCCCTTTGGCGATGTTGTCTTCAACTTGAGTTGCAAGCCGTCCAAGCAGGTTTTGCAATTCGCTGTCTTCCAGGTTGTCCGTATAGAAACGTTCGAACAGACTTTGCGCTTGTGCAACGGTCGCGTCGCCTATATACTCTTTCAGGTCGACTCGACCGGGCCGAATAAGGGCTGGATCTAATTTCTCTATGTGATTTGTGGTCATGAAAAGGATGCGTTGCGAAGTGGAGGAGGCCACGCCATCGACAGCGTTCAGTAGGCCGGAGAAGGTGACGTTGGCGCTGAATCTGTACTTCGGAGTTCAGCACACTTCGCGTATAAGTCAAACAGCACCGGCATACCCCGTTTCGTCAGAGCTGATTCGTCCCGAAAAAGCAGCATCTACGTCTTCTAGCAGGATGAAGCTTCGCTCGGGTGCATTAATCATGAGATGGTTCAGCTTGTCGTCCGTCAGGCCCCTTTCTGACAGGTTCAGGATGCATATATTGTAATCTAACGAGCCCGCCAATGCCTGTATGAACGAAGACTTGCCAGACCCCGGTGGGCCATGGAGTAGCACGCCTCGCCGATATGGTATACCTGTTCAAGCATGTTAGGCATGTTAGGAACCGCTCCGGCATCGAAAATCAGAGCACACACCTCTTTCAGCATACCATTTTCCACGACTCATGAATTGTTCGATATCCGATACTATTCGCTCCTTTACACCAGTATCAAGAATGACGCTCTCAAGCAGACGCTTAGCGCGAGGCTGCCCAAAAGGGCGCCATTCAGGTCCCCAAGCCGTATAAATGATCATCTTGCCGACTTGCGATGCTTTGGCAAGCTGTTGGGCTTCGCTGAGTAATGCCGGGAAGTATTTGCGATCCCGGGACAAAGTTGTGAGTTTTACTGTTTCCCATGGCGTGCCAGAAGTCAGATCCATCATCTTGCCATCTCTTTCTCGTTGGACCTGGGCAGCGCAGCAATCGCTCAGCACGCATGTGGTCAGATACGTATGGGTTGACTTGCACGCACCTGAAACCAGGTGTTTTGAAACTTGAAGTAATGGGTTCCAGGGCCCGGCACGAGGCTAAAGATTGTTTTACTGCTTCCATCGCTTTGCTGTTCCTTGACGGTCTCGACAGCAAGTTCGTGACTTCTGATACGTCCGGCAAGACCAGGCAGGCTGGTTGATCTGGCAGAATGCTCTCCCATCCATTGTAAGAACCATAAGTAAGAAGGATCTTTGGACGAGATTTCGAGAGAGACTAGCAAACGCCTGCGGGCGAGACTTGCTCCTTGCACCGCTGTTCTCCGCAAGACAGCTAGAGCGGCACCTACGCCCTGTTGAGTAGGCAGTATATCAGTTTTGCTTGCCGGACTACTGCTTGAGCATCAGCCAACCGACCATTAGACCAAAACCTGCTGAAAAGTATGGACTGACAAGGTGCCGATCAGTGCTGGACTCAACATAGGCACGTGAATGCACCATTCACTGACTTGTTGTCGAAGACGCTACTCAGCTGCGTCTTAAGGGAGAAAGAACCTTTCCTGAGAGGAGCTTCATCCGCATCGCCTGCTGCAAGTCCCTCTGTTCCGGTAGTGGTTTCAGGCAATCCAGCTGCTGGAGCTTGGTACTGTGTTCCTGCATCGCCAGACTGTCCGGATGGCGGTCGTCCTTGAGTTTTGAGGCCGAGAAGGGACATAATTCACAGTCTGCAACCCTCGAAGATTTGATCAAAGCTGAACTAGTTTATTGCCGAGATGGTCTAACATAACAGCAGTCAGGCGATCGACCACGAAGGTTTTTTGGCCTATAACCAGCTTTGGCTAACAGAGCCCTACAGCTTCTGGCATGTATACAAACACCTCACAACAGACTCGACAACTAGAATGGCCAATTTATCGCTCTCGGAAGCCCGTCAAAGCAGTACACGGTTGTTTTCCGTTGCGGCGGTTTTGCTAATATAATGGACGTCAATTGGCTAAAATACAATGAAAACATAGCTCCACACACGGAACCAGTATTTGACCATCCTCTCCCGGAGGTCGCAGTTGCGAAGTTGCTCGTGCATGGAGTAGAAGATATGACCAGCGCGCGAATTGTTGCATCGCATACTTTACATTTCTCCGCACTCTACAAATAAGGTACGTAAAGGTAAGCGATACATGTAGACTATTAGTGGAAAATGACATACCAACTATTTTCACTGGTAATTTTGGTCGATTGTTGGGCCCTGTAGGCACGTTTTCGATTTTGCGTAGGATGAGCATGTTCTCCGGGTCATCAAGGATCTTGCCGAAGACCACATGTTTTCCATCTAAAAAGTCAGCTGGAGCTGTCGTTATGAAGAACTGGCATCCGTTTGTGTGAGGGCCGGAATTTGCCATAGACAGCACTGTTTAGGCATAAAATAAGCATCAGCGGGTCAGCGCAGACAATGCCCCTGAAAGAACTGACTGCCTGGTCTCGTATGTTTCACATTGAAGTTCTCATCCTCAAAAGGCCCATTGGAGCCGTGTACAGAAAAGACGCCGGTGCCATCGTTATTAAGGAAATCGCCACCTGTATTCAGCAATAAACTTGAAGGTTAGGGTGAGAATAGCTACCGTTGACCATCAGCACTTATTGGACCATGAAGTCTTTGATAACTCTAAACGAACGAAACACGGGTCAATACTGTCAATTGCCCAATACAGAATGATCCGCCGCACCTGTGAAAGATGGCGCCCTTGTAGCCTTGCGGTATGTTGTTCTTCCTGCGGGAAACAATTCGTCTCACATTAGCAGCAACGTTGAAAATTGCAATGCAAAGGTACCTTAGACCAACCTAACCTCGCCTGTACAGAGTTGCCGAAAGTTTTCGGCGGTCTTGGGCACAATGTCGCTAAAGAGCTCCATTTTCAGGCGACCAACGCTGGTCTCGCCAATATTCAGGTCAAAAAACACGATGGGCCGCTGACTTGAAGCATCTATGCCATTTGAGGCTGTTGGTACACTCGAAGCCATTTTGTCGGTATGATACAAAACAAGAGAGCCACCAGACTGGCCTTCCTATGCATGTAGCCCGAAAACGTGATCGAGAAGGACAGACGCCACCTATTCCTCCACACTTATTTGTCAGGGACGTCGCAGCAGGTAAACAGATGTTCCTTCATATCTATGATTCCCAGTTCGCACGTGTACACACTCCGTCTGTCTGCCTACAGTCAATTCATCTTCACTTCGCTCTGCATGTTAGCTGACAGGTCCTGCTCGCGAGGACGGTGAGAAGATTCGGGTTCTTTGAAGAAGTGCTCTTTGTAACGCTTGAGTTCTGCAATGACACAGTCAGTATGCTATTTGCCAACGTACATACAGATTATCTTACCGTTGATGGAGGCAAGGATGTCATCCAATGCGCGGTGTCTTTGAACGATTTCGGCTTTCAGCTGTTCAGTCTGGAGTGCTAGACAGGTGAAGCATAGCTTACGCGCCATCCCCTTTGCTCTTCCAAATATCAGAGTGTTGTGGATACCAGCGTCGCACAATCTCCTTGACTGTCGATACGTCAAGTACCCTGCTATGGTGTTACATAAAGCTCATCGGGCGAGAGGCCTGAAAACCTACCTATAGTGAAGGTTACTGGAAAGCGTGGGCAAGTCCTTCTTCAGGCTGTCGCGGCAATTGGTTGGTCAATGTGTACACTTCAAGAGAGAATTGAGAAGGACCTGTGACCCACAAGGCTTTATCCCTTCGGTTGCAAGTACAATGTTTGTTAACGTAGAGCAAGATTACATACGAAGGATGAGAGCAGCTTACACGTGTACAGAGGATCCCGCTAGGAGGATGCGCCCTGTTGGGATGTGTTTACGAGCGTACTCCGTTGCAATGCGGTCCGCCATTGCTGAAGGACGGGTCACAAAATCAGTCTCGAAGCAAAGGACAGCTCGCCATCTGCGTGTGCACTAACTTGAGGTTGTAGGAGAATCCAAGGATGCTTGTGTCAAGCCAGACTGTAGCCAGAAGCCACCTATAAGTGCGAGTAAGGTTCGTAGCTGGTGGCTTGCTTACCTCCCCATGCTGCTTTGTACACCTGAAAATCGCATCAGTTCAGGAAGCGACATGTAAATACGCCGGGGAACTACCATTCGTCCATTCCCTCAAGGAGTGCCTTATCTGCATGTATTACGAAAGAGATACCTCCATCGAGCGGTGTCAGCTGCCCATCAGTGACTACCGCGGCGTACCTTGCCCGTAGAATAGTCGACAACTGATACATAAGAACAAAGGGACAGCGACTCCTGCTCACTCGATGATACAATCTTTCGACAAATCTAGACCGGTCATCTGTAGGAATGAAGGCAAGCGTGAGGGGGGATTGACCGGCCGGACCGAAGCGCGTGGCCTTTTCACACCTCGCAATCGACCCATAGCAGCTCAGTGGGTTCATTCATCGTTTCCAAACTCGAGTGCCGACCTTTCAGTGAGATTGCAGACGCTGTCGAATGCTTGCGTGAAACCGGGGAGAGACACACGCCCAGCGGTTTGGGCAGTACCGGTATCCCCGCCAATCTAGACGCTTTATATAGCAAGGACGCCAGACCGGGTAGACTCAAGCTGATTATCGTATGTACACTCGCGCTGGGTTCGGTGTGTCAGAGCCGTGATGCACCAAAGCTGCAATTTTGTACCGCGCTGGTCTCGGAGGCCATTTCGATTACGGCGCGTTTACACGAACGGATATGTCGGCGATTGGGTGGGGCAGACAGCCATAGGGTAGCTTGGACGCTTGAATCTTCCTCTTTCGGCTTGAATGTATCTGCTGCATGTTCAGGCTGCCCTTATCTGGTTACTAACAGGGTCTACATTCGCGAGTGGCGCTTTTGCCTGAGCGAACGATATGCAAAAGCCACCAGATCCTGCAGGCATCTACCTCAAGCCAACACCGATATTCAAGTATGTCTCTCAAAGTGCCCAAGTCGTACGTATACTAGTGGAAGTGTTTGACGCGCGAGCCAAGCTGACATACGGCATTCGCAGGGGTCCTTCCATCTTCAAAGAAGGTCAGTTTGCGAGCGCTGCCACCTTCGGGCATGGCATACAAAGCAAAGCTCATCATAGAGCTATGAGCCATACAAGATGTTGGAGCTTACACGACGTGTCATTTTATTCGAACGCATTCAGGATATAGCTTCCAGAGTGGTATTGAGGATGCTGTCATACGAAACATCCAGGCGGTCGCGCAGATTACCGAAATTGTCAGAACAAGCTTCGGTCCCAATGGCCGGAACAAGATGGTCATCAATGTGAGCTTAGGTGAAAGTCACGATACCTTCTCGTAGTCTCACCAAATATGTGCACTGTTACAGCACCTCGACCGGCTGTTCGTAACAAACGACGCAGCCACCATCCTGCGCGAACTCGAAATCGTCCATCCGGCAGCCAAAGTGCTTGTCATGGCTAGTCAGCAGCAGGAAGCCGAAGTACGTATTCTTTATCCGGTCGACGCGTTTACTATACTTATTGATCTGTCATAAATGCAGATGGGGGACCGAACCAATTTTGTTCTGATGTTTGCCGGCGAGCTATTGAAGAAGGCAGAGAACCTGCTAACTATGGGCCTACACCCGAGCGAGATTATTGCTGGATATGAAATGGCAAGGGAAAAGGCTGAAGAAGAACTGCAAAGTGTGTGAAGTCTCAGTATCATATGCTGGACTATGGTTGGTGATTAGCTGAGATTTACCTGCGGCACGCTCTAGATTTAAAGAGTCGTACCATTCCCCTCCCGTTGACTACCCAATCCCTATCTCTTCCCCTTCGATCAGTCCTAGCAGCAAAGCAGTACGGCCATGAAGAACTTTTGGCAAGTTTAGTTTCGGAGGCCGCAATGGCGGTTATGCCAGGAAAATCGAGCGAGTTCAATGTAGACAACGTTCGCGTGGTGAAAATTATGGGTGGCAGTTTAGAGACATCAAGGGTCATAAAGGGGATGGTACTAGGCAGGGAGCCCGAGGGTACTGTCAAGAGAGCTTCGGATGCCAAAGTTGCCGTGTATACATCCGGTATCGATGTTGCGCAGACGGAGACCAAGGGCACCGTGCTGCTTAAGAATGCCGATGAACTCCTTAATTTTTCGACTGGAGAAGAGAAACACTTGGAGAAGGTCATCAAAGAGATCGCTGAATCAGGTGTCAGCGTTATTATTGCCGGTGCTGCGGTTGGCGAGCTCGCGCAACATTTTCTGAATCGCTACGAAATACTTGTCGTAAAGGTCATGTCAAAGTTCGATTTACGTAGGTTATGCCGCGTGGTGGGTGCGACTCCTCTGGCAAGATTGGGGGCACCTACAGCAGAAGAAGCCGGTCATGCAGACATCGTCGAGACAGTAGAGATCGGGGGTGACAGAGTAACAGTCTTCCGTCAGGAACAAGACAAGACCCGCACGGCAACCATCGTTCTCCGGGGAGCCACTTCAAACCGTATGGACGACATTGAGAGGGCCATCGATGATGGTGTTAATGTTGTCAAGTCGATACTTCGGGATCCCCGTATCTTACCCGGTGCTGGCGCAACTGAGGTCGAGCTGGCCAAGCGCATTGCAGACTTCGGGGAGAGAACACCTGGCTTGTCACAGCACGGGATTAAGCGCTTCGCTGACGCTCTAGAGGTTGTGCCAAGAACTCTCGCGGAGAACGCTGGACAAGATGCTACCGAGGTGATGAGTGCTCTGTATGCTTCGCATCAATCTAACGACGAAGGGACAATCGGTGTAGACGTCGAAAGCGAGAGTAGCGGGGTTATAGATGCTGCCAAAGCTGGAATCTTTGATCTTTACGAATCTACGCTGTGGGCCATTCGCTACGGTACAGAGGCAGCAATCTCCGTGTTGCGGGTGGACGTAGGTGCCTCTTAGCCAGGGGAACGTGTATCTGGCTGACGACTTCCCGTGACAATCTGCAGAGCATCATCATGTCAAAAGCAGCAGGCATTGCGCCGCCTAAGCAACAAGGACACTGGGACGAGGACTGATGGACAGGACAAGTGTACTAGTGGATTCCGTTGCAATACACCACCAGCGTCCGATTCTGGAGACAGCTGCTTCTCATGGGCATTTTCCTACAGTCTGCGGATGCCAGCTCGGTCCCGCTTGCCGAAGTGCTCACTTACTAACCCTACAGGGCCCGTTCACGCATGAATGAGACATGCATCGTCTTAGACATGATAAAATAATCGCGTTTGCTCGAGAGGGCGGCCGCCGTCCGGACGCATGGCACCCCACACTCGCTGTCAGGAGCCGATCATTGCCCAGCGCAACACTGCCCATGTCGAGTCCCGGCAGACGGCTCTTCATCTCGCCTTGACAGGATTGCCGCGCCTCTTGTACTGACAGCCATCAGGACTCCGACAGGCATCCTACATCTATACGTGTGCTGTCTTCCTATGCCCGCTGTTACGACTTCGAGCGCCACGGGCAGTCGAGTTCTCCAGAAGCCCATGGCCGTAGACGCACTGGAGACCCAGCGCGATGAAGCGACGCCAGGCAAATCGACACCAGTCAAAGCTCAACAGGAGATCAGTCCAGGCAAACGCGCTAGCAGTTCAAGCACCATGTCCAGCAAAATGAAACGCTTTCCCACCTTGCTGTCCCGCAAAGAAAGTCGATCGAAAGCCGAATCAACATTGGCAAGCGGCTATACCAGCAGTCCACGCTCTGCCTCTAATGCCGATGGAAGACGCAAGTCGACCTCAATCCCCCCAACAGCTGTTCAGAAGCCCTCAACCCCTTCCCACGGACGCAGTATATCGCTGGCGGCTGCTGCTCCATCGTCCCTGCCTCGTCCAGTTGCCGTTGCAGGATTGGCATCTAGCGCCACATCGCCAAACCTCGCAGGTACAGCCGACGATAGCGTGGATGAGCAGCCCCCTTCCCCAATCAGTTTTGGAGGCTATTCTCGGCGTGTTCCGCCGCCGGGCCAAGAAAGCGGCATCCCAAGGCTTGTAACATCCCCGCGAACAGCAAGCGAAGCGCAGAAGCAGCCCTTGACTAACGAGCAAGGAGTTGACTGCCAAAACGGCCTTATGGACAATGTGGACGAAGGGCCATCCTCGACACCAGGCCATATTGCGGGATCAGTCGACGGAGGCGTGGGTACAGAAGAAGACCCCGGAACTATTCCAAGCAAGGCGTCGAGTGCTAAGCTGTATCTGGTGACAGTACCCTCAGACCCTGAACCGACAACTTTTGACGTGAGTACCCTGTGCTGCAGCTATCTATTCCCCCGGCACTTGGAGACTGATTGGCTCCGCTCGCCAACTTTCCCCGTTATCAGGCCACGGCATCGTCGGAGCACATGTCCAGAACGTCCAGCGCAAGCCGACTTCCTGTTGCCATGGCGAAGACCACTGGTAAGAACATGACACCTCAAACCGGTACTTCACCAGAGACAAGTGTTCCCGCTATGTGGCGCTCAAGCTCCTATGAGGGTGGCACAGCACATGCCTACATAACGGCATCCCAGGCAAGCAACGATTCAAAAGGTCAAATATCATCTCACAGTCACATTGGTCCCTCTGTGGAAACCAGCCCCATGGCTGTATCCGACCATCCCTATCGAGGCGCGCCAGCAATTGGTATTGATGGCTTACAAATGTTAGAGAAGGACCCGTCGGTCGTGGGGGTAAGCGCAAAAGTAGTGCCAATACGGTTGGATTGATCTGAATCTGAATTGAACTTGTTCCCTGCATTTCAGAAGCCAGCCATTCTTCATCGTATTCAGCTATTGCACCAGCTCGTCTTCCTACGAGGTAACGCCGTGCTTTCTGGAGTTAACGTGGCGGAAATTGTCTGGGCAAAGGGGACGGATGCACATATCTCGGTTGAGGAAGAGTTCTCGGTAAGTGGGCGCGTTTACGATCTGCTCGAAATTGGTCTGACTTCCGCACAGCGTGCTCGCAATGGGAAGGCGATATCGCAAACTGGCAGTCCAGCGACCAGTCTCGCAACTGTCTCGGCATCGCCCCTCGAACACGGACCTGCTGCGACGATCTCGACTTCGAAGAAACATGGTATATTAGACAGAATGACAGCCCGGTTCGGCGGGACACACAAGTCACATCAAGGTGACAGTAACGCAGATATGGCGCGACCAGAAATGACACCCGCTGAGGTTACGCAAACCATGTCGTCTTCTTCCCAAAACCCGAGCGATTCAGGGTACGCAGCTATCAAGAAAGGTCCGGTATTCGGGGTTCCACTGCAAGATATTCCACCCCTGGCCCTGGCCATCAGCATTATCGGCGGTCAGAGACATCAGCTCCCTATTTTGGTATTCTCGCTCGTCGAAGCCATCTTCAAAAGAGGTAGGTTTCTTCTGTCACTCCTTTCCTGTTATTGTAGCTGTGCTGAAACATGCGCCTCTGAAGGCCTTGAGACTTCAGGCATTTTCCGCCTAAATGGCGACGCTTCTTCAGTAGAACGATTAGTGCAAGTCTATAATACTTGGCCCTCGTATGGAGACGATCAGAGCACGGATGATGAAACAATCTTCACGCTTTGCCAAGTCCTCAAGAAATACTTGAATGATCTGCCTGAACCTCTATTAGGGGGCTCTTTGTGGACTATTTTCTTGCATGGATGCCTGGCTGACCCCGGTCAACAAGACGACATCGAACACTACAAACGCATGGGAGCCGTGCAAATAATATTCCGCTTGTGAGTTACAAGGCCTCTGTGCTTAAGGTAATGGAAGTCAAACTGAATTGCGCATTGTGAGCGCAGGTTGCCCCGGAAGAACATGTCTCTTTTGATATACCTCATTGCCTTTCTATACCAAGTATCTTTACGACCAGCGAACGGCCTCACGGTCGAATCCATCTCTGTCATATTTGGGAGAGCCCTCCTAGGTTCATCCAAGGCTGATAAGGGCAATGTGTCCGGCATGGATCATTCGACAACGTCATCAGAAGGTTTACGATGGCTCTTGGAGAACTGGGAAGACTCCCTGAGTCAAGACTTACTGGACGAAGATTACGACTGCTTTGCTAGTCCTTTCGTCGGTCAAACTGCTTGGTCTACACCGAATCTGCTTGGCGAGGTATCACACTCTTCTAAGCCTAGGGATGCTGCCAGCTCCATTGATCGTGTGCAATCAGGGAATGCAGGGCATAACGAACCCGATACTAGTGCTGTCAGCCCCCATCTGACTCAGGAGCCTCCACAGAATGAGAGGAACGACATCGAGCGTGCCGGCGACTCAACTGTTCATGCCTCGTCTGTGGAAAAAGAGCTGTCCGATATTCAGATGGCAAGTGAAGAACAGGAACCGCTTCGCGCAGCCAGGTCGGAGAATCGCTCCATCTCAGGCTTTGCAAAAGGCGAAAACTTCTCCGACGATGATATAAGCTCCGATCCAAATGCAGCTCAACTTTTTGGAAGCCTCAGTGCCTTGTTCACTAGCGAACGTAGAAAAGCCAAGGCCTACCGCCAGCAGGTGCTAGACCTTGAACAGCGGCAGGCCGCGTGCAAGGCTACCATTGCAGATCTGCAGGATGCACTCGCCCGAAACAACCTCCAGATGAGTTCTACGCAAAAGCAGATTTTAGACATGCAGAGAAAGATCGACCTGCTAGAAGCAGAAGCACAAGCATCGAGCCGCGCATTGATATCACATCGAGCGACCCTTGCGGAGGCTCAGCGGACTCTGCGGGAGAGGGAGGAAGCTCACAACTCCATCATAGCAGAGAAGGAGTCTCAGATGCAGGTCCTATCACAGCAACATGAGAGAGAATTGGCTGTACAGCGCGAAGGGCATAAGAAAGCCGTAGAACAAAAAGTGCAAGGTCTGCAGGTGCAATATCAAACGGAGAAACAGCAAGAGATCAGCATACTTGCAAAGCAGCATGAAGACTATATTGCGCGCATCAAGTCGGAACATGATTCCGAAAAGGCGGAGCTACTTGGAGAGATGCAGCGATTGCGAGAGGCGGTACAGTCCAGTATTCAGGACCGTGACGCTGCCCGCGCCCATTTGCAAAGGATTAGAAACCTTCTAGACTCTGCATAGATCCCGGGCCGTATACAAAGGGGATACTCTCTTACTCTGAAAGGATTACAATGTAATCATGATTAATGTTTTGAGAGTATCCTCTCAAAAGATTGTAATGTAATGATCAACGATATAATGGAATAATCAACAATATTTTGAGAGTATACTCTCAAAAGATTGTAATGTAATATTAAGTAATATTTTGAGAGTATACTCTCAAAAGATTATCAAGTAATAATCATTAATATTTTGAGAGTATACTCTCAAAAGATTATCAAGTGATAATCATTAATATTTTGAGAGTATACCTTGATAATCTTTTGAGAGTATACTCTCGAAATATTGTAACGTAAAAATCAATGATATTTTGAGAGTATACTCTCAAAATATTGTAATGTAAAAATCAAAATATTGTAATTTAATAATCATCAATCTTTTGAGAGTATACTCTCAAACCATTATAATGTAATGATCATCAATCTTTTGAGAGTATACTCTCAAACTATTATAATGTAATGA
>BCIL01000018.1:469465-480229 GCA_001599955.1 Cystobasidium pallidum
TATACTCTCAAACTATTATAATGTAATGATCATCAATCTTTTGAGAGTATACTCTCAAACTATTATAATGTAATGATCATCAATCTTTTGAGAGTCGTTATGTTTTGAGAGTATACTCTCAACACTGTCAACATATTGTAAATGCCATTGACATGCAGTCTTTTGAGAGTATACTCTCAAACGTCTGGTACTCGTGCTACTCCTTTCAGTCGCAGCACACCCACCCACCACCCACCACCCTTCGTACGCCGTACATCAGTTATACGCGTACTACCGACTATGCGCGATCACTATGCGCGAACTATGCGCACGTGCGAGTATGCGCAAGTTCACGTGACACATTCGACAGGTACAGCATGATCTGTTCGTAGAGGTTATAATTTGGCTGGAACTCTGCATAGCATGTACAGGAGGTCAGAGTGCGCCTGATGTAAACTTGAAGGAAGCGTTGCTCAACGCATACCTCTGCATAGATTGAAGAAAGAAATGTCTACGAGAAATTAATTATATGGAGTACTGCAACCTTTTTCTGATGCGCTGAAGCTAGTGATTAAAGAGACAGTAGACCCACAAAGGTAAGATATACCTACCAAGTAGAATTGAATGGCAAAACACGCTCGTACCTGAAACATTTTCTGTTCTGTGTGTCTTAGTGTTAGCCTAGTGCTGCTTGTTCGGTTCTGCGAGATATCGCGTGCCATTTCTCCATATGTATTGTCGTATAGCAATGTACCTTGGCAAGGGAGCAAGCTTTTGGCCAATGTGCTTCGTCGGCGCTTTTCTAAATCCAATCTCTAGCTCCGAACGAGCCTCACGGAGATGGTGATCGTCCTGGACCGGTGGCGTGCAAGGTCGAACAGCATGGCCGCAGGCGTATGTAGGGGTGGGGGAACATATTATGGGGCAGGGGGGTCCTGGCGACATTCGGACGTATGTATGTCCGGGCTGTTCGCTGATCTACTAATTCGATGCAGGGAGGAATGTCTTGTGTGCGGCCGACTGTCGGGGGGAGATAAGAACAGGCGGGGTCTTTAGGTGGCAAAGGAAACTGGACAGAGGGACAAGGAACTGGGAACTAGGGACTAACTGGCTAGAACTAGATTGCAGAGACAAGGGAAGGGTGTATTTCTTTATCGGCTTTCATACCAGGGCAGAACTATCGTCTCGATCACGGTCTGCAGGGTGCGGTCAAAGTGCCGCAGGATATCGCCTGTAGCGAAGGCAGCGTTGACGAGATCAAAAGACATCTGGGCTTCTTCTGTCCAATGAAGCTTGGTGTCTTTCTTGTCTTGATTAACTTGGTCATTGGCATGATGATTCTGGGTAGTCTTTGATGAATCTTCTATAAAAGTCCACGAAGCCTAGGAACTGTTGTACTTCTCGCAGCTTTGTTGGCGCTGGCCAAGACAGGATTGCTTCGACTTGACCTTGGGACATGTTAACACCTTCTGGTGAAATTTTGAACCCTAAGACCTCGGTGGAAGTTACGTTGAACTCGCACTTCTTCGGTTCGCAGTAGAGACCGTGTGTTATCAGTCGCGTCAGGACTTGGCGCACGTGATTGGGATGGTCTTCAGGATTGCTGGAAAAGATGAGGATATCACGTAGACAAGGACTACGGTATCGAGGAAGTCGCGGAAGATATCATTCATGAAGTGTTGAAAGACAGCTGGGGCATTAGTGAGCCCAAATGGCATATCCAGGCACTCGAAGTGGCCAAAGCGTGTCCTAAGCGCGGTTTTCCATTCATCGCCTTCCTTTACTCGGACAAGGTTGTATGCGCCTTTGAGGTCAAGTTTGCTGAATAATATGCGGGCACCTCTCAAGCGGTCTAGAGCTTCGGATACCAAAGGAAATGGGTGGCGGCCCTGCTCGGAGCGTGGAAAGCCCTTGGGGTTGGAATCAACTCAACTACCCAGCACGCGCTCCGGTAACCCGAGATCAAGCCAACTAGCGGGCGAGGCCTCCTCGTCACCGTACGCATGGCTTTGTAGATGGGCACAGTACATTATACGCTTGCACAGGAGTGGTGGCTCCAAGAAGGCTCGGTCGATGTTTACGACGTCAAGGACAACCCCATAGCCACCATTCCCATCGGCTTTTTGAGGGAGAGTGGTGACGGAAACTGGCGCTTCATATATGAGGCAATAAGTGATTGTATAGAGAACCCGGGATGGCTGAGAACATGTGACGGGCTGGCGGTGTCGGATGATAGCCCCACGATCGCCGGCAGATACACCTTTATACGGTCTGGTACGTTCAGGTCATACATGATGCCGGCCTTACCTGATTTGCGCAGATGACGCAACACTGGGGTGTATGTATCGAAAAGGACCTATTTCAAAGCGACGTGGACGCGCTCCAGGCATGGGAGACGATGACGACAGCACAGTCAGCAATTCAAAGCGATCGTCTGCTGGACAGGTGGGCATTGGTTTATCAGCGAGCTGCGTTCGTCCATGATTGCAGGACGATGCTGATTGCTTTTGATAGAATAAGTTCAAAACCTATCTGATTGCGCGAGACCAGAGATGTCTCCTTACGGATGCAGAGTTCCAGCGCTGTACTCCCTCTCATATCGTTCCTTTCAGTCGTGGCGAGGTAGGAGGTTTTCCCACTGCCCTCATGAGGACCAACTGACACCTTTCTCTAGCTGTATCCTGCGATCTTGGGTCGACGAGTGACCAGCTTAATTGAACCTTGGATGGGCCTTTTGCTTGCAGACGATCTTCACCATGCTTTCGATAGGTATGACTGGGCACTCTATCCACGCGTGAGTTTGAACTAAATGGTACTCAGTGGGCATGTATGTAGTTGAAATCATTAATACCTCCAGGAGCACGAGTATGTTGTGCATTATTTCAATCATTTCGGGCAAGACCAGAAGCATTTACATGGGAAGATCATATCTTTCGACCGATTCAAGGCTTATCCGAACTGGAAGCCAGATAGCAAACTACTCCTCTGGCATCACCGACAGTGCGTGCAGATGCATTTCCGCGGCTTTACCTATGGTATATCAGCCGAAGACACGCGCCGCGAGATGGAGTCCTTCAGTTGAGTAACGCTCTTGGCAGATTACCTCGGCAAAACGGTAGCGCGGTTATCATGTTGTAGGCCTGTCTTTGGCCTCTAGCGCGATAAAGGCATAGACGAGCCTAGTTATTTCGGCTTGTCCAAACGACCAATGTACAAATTACTCGGCAGGAAACTAAAGGCGCTGACCGGACCATAAGCAACGTTCTACGGGCTGCAACGCAGAGCGAGTCTTGCCTGGCGCATCCAGCGTTAAGACTGTTGGCACCGCGCAACCTTCGAAAGTACACCCCTCTCACCGGGTCCGAGTACTAATACCACTTCATCGTAGAAGATACAGTAGCTGCCTGCGATTGCGCCCCTGATAACGTCGATGCGGCATGTAGGTTGGCTCTGATCATGCGGGATTCTGTGCCGAACTAGAGCCATCGTCCTGTGTCGGTTCTTGGGGGATGTAAGGAGTACCGAGGATGCGGGTGATCTGCACGCACGCCACATAAGCACAATCGACAATAACATCAAGGCCAGAACAGCTATAGCAATAGAGAAGGTATGTGTGTATGCAAATGTACAGCTAGATTTAGATGTCGTTGTCGAGATTGAAATAGCTATCATATTGGTAATTTTGTGTGGCGTTTTCCTCGTAACACGACTATTCTGCATCTTCAGACAAGTCTGCATCGAGCAATAGATGAGAGGATGGCAATTGAAGGTTGCTATACGTACTATCTGCGCTAGTACTACATGCTAACGGCTGTACAGGCTTTGCAGTACACTTCCGGGGCTGTTTTCGGCCAGCAGCTTTGTCCGCCGCCTTGCGAGCTCGTTCGGCTGCAGCTTGCGCCTTCTTTGCAGCTTTCTCAGCGTCTTCAGCCTCCCTGATGTCTGTACGCTTGCCTGTTCATATAATACTACGCTTGCCTGTTCATATAATACTACCGTCCAATAAGCCTCTTTTAGCAGTAGCTTGTTCTGTCCGCTGCTTATCAGCAGCTGGTTTCTTTGCAAGGTTTTTGCCATTGAGAAGCTCAAGCGTTTTGTATCGCTCGCGAGAATGAAGCATTGCTTGAGCGGCCATAGCTGCCTCTGGCGCCAATGTTTGAGAGGCAATGAGAGCCTGTACGGTGCTATGTGACGCCGCTCGTCCATGTTTGCCAGTGATTCGTCAATTGGCTCGACCTGCTTGATGCGGAGACGAGCTGGGGGACGAGGATGTTGGTCTAGCGGGGGCAGCGGCAAGCTCCTTGATGCGTAAGGGATTGAACGGCAGTATGCCTGTGGCTCTGAAGCCTGATAAGAAGTCCTGATTGCGGAAAGCACGGTCACGTGCCAGCTTGTAGTAATGGAGGAACGTCGTTGTGTCGACTTTTAAGCCGTGCTGGGTTCCTTCGGTAGTGATTTGCTTGTATGCCGTGCTGAGAGGTTTGAAGAGTGCGACGTCGCAAGGTTGTAGCTTGTCCGATGTATGAGGCGGAAGCGAAAGGTTATCTTCGCCGCTTACAAAACGCGGAGGAACTTGGCCGTCAGATGGCTGCCGTGGGCATCAAAGATAAGTAGACCGTAGCTATCAGACCTGTTCGATGCGGCTCTGCGTGCATCTACCTCGGGAACGAAGGTCTCAGCAGCCCCATCCGACGGCCGTGGCGTCGGTAGTATATCCATTGAGGTTGACAGCGAACATGGTCCTGGGCGGATTTTCTGGCGGTGTTGACCCACAACGTATTGCTTGGGACGGCGGTGGAGCTGGCCACCGCCAGGAAAGATGAAACCCGGTTCTCCCATCGTACCATTGGCGAAGCAGGTCTCCAATTATGGTAACGCTGGTGCGGTGGGTACCAATTCGACTTCCACCGGCACGAGGGTCAGCCCTTTCGCTGTAGTCATTCGAGACCTGAACCAGCTGTCGCGAGTTGTCGTAGCTGATCATAGTACCCTTCTCATCCATGTTGCTGATGAGTTCGTCCGGTATGTGGTAGGAAGAGCGGACTTCCGCAAGCTGCGACGGGGTGTTAGATTTCAAACACCGTTTGCCTTGGGCAGCGACTCACGTTGTCGGTGAAGGTCTGCAGTGAGAGGAGGGGTCCTTCTACGACTAGGAATACCGGAGCTAGACTCGCGGTAGGCCCTGAAGTTTGTGCGGAATATAAGAAAGGGTTTTTCTGGCGATAAGCTTGCGTAGGGCAGCAGCTTCTATACCGGCATAGGCATGCCGATCCAAAGTGACTAACGGCGTACGGCAAATCTTTGGCATTTGACCAATGATATGCAAGTTCTTTGCAACTCATAATCACATCTAGATGATATATTCATTTAGTCAGATTCGATAAAAGGATATCGAACAAGAAAAAGGCCTTAGTGTTATAGGCATTTGTGGTTGGATGACAATTTGCCATCAAACTGGAATACGATGTAGAACCATCGTATCGGAACCTATACTCGAAACGTCGAATGTGAATTACTAAAGATAGCCTGAGCTACTTTGGCGGATGCAGTACTGATCCGACAAATGCTGGAACGACACCATCTGTATCTTGCAGACTACATGCTCTCAAACTCTCAAGACGTTTGAAGCAATTTCAGGTCAATCCTAAGTCGGATTACTGATTCATACAAGCACTGCATAATATTACATATTGCGCAGTGTGCATCCTCACACGCACGGGCGTCAGGCGACTATCGGTGCGCGGCGGAGAGTCGCTATCTAGTTTTTGGAAGATCGGTCAGAGATCCAGGCTGCCAGGCCTGTTCGGCCTTGTGCCGGTCGGGAAGAGCAGTTGTCTAACTTGTGAGGTCCTCCGCAATAACTGCAGAGTCCTTTCTCAACCCGTCTCTTCTGTTCAGCTTCAGTGAGTTTGCCGTTTACTAATACTCGGTCAAGTAGGCTGGATTCTGACTTGGGTTTGAACTGATTGTTATGGCGGGGAGTAATGCGTTGCGACAATGAGGGACCGTTATCGTATCTGTGAGGATGCACACTGCACACTGTATAATATCACTGCACACTGTATAATATCATCCAGTGCTTGTATGAATCATCAATCAGAATTAGGCTTAATCTGAATGCAAAGAAATGCAAAGTTGCTTCAAACGTCCTAAGAGTTTGAGAGCATATGGTCTGCACTTATTGGCAGATATAGATAGTGATATTTATCGGATCAATACTGAATCCGCCAGAGTAGCTCAGGCTCTCTTGAGTACTTTACACTCGTTGTTCCGAATATACGTTCCGATATGATGGTTCTACATCGTATTCCAGTTTGATGGCAAATTGTCATCCAAGCACAAATGCCTATAACACTAAGGCTATTTCCTTATTCGATATCCTTTTATCGAATCTGACTAAATGAACATCTCATCTAGATGTGATTATGAGTCGCAAGGAATTGCATCATCATTGGTCAAATACCAAAGATTCGCCGTACGCCGTTATCCACTTTGGATCGGCATAGGCATAGAAGCTGCTGCCCTACGCAAGCTTATCGCCAGAAGAATTACAATAAGAACACACACTTCTGATGCTTTCAATATGTACTAACATATCTACTGACAAACTGAACGCTTGTCGCATACAATTACCATGTATACTGTCCGAGATACAGAGGACCAAAGTCCTGCTCGTGCCTAAAGGATCTGCGCACGACAGGACTACATGATATCGAGAAGACAAAGATATTGGAACGTAGCTAGTACCATTCGAGAGCTACGTAGCTTGCGAAGACGAAGACATCACTTTTAGAGTTCTTACATGTTTTCCTTCGCAAGTATTAGCGGAAATAGCTGACGAGCCGCTTCAATAGGGATCCAGCACCGATTATCGGCCATCGACGGCCGCAATGCTGCATCTCCCTCCGCTATTCGTCTGCACTCACTCTTATTTCTGTATCGATTAGTATATTCATATTCCTTACTGCAAGTAACGTGAATTTAATCGTTCAAGCGCCCATCAAGTCTGTCGAGAACCTCCAGACTTACAAACCAATCCGCCCAGCTTACACCGAAGCCTGAGACTAGCGATCCCCTCGTGAGTGATCCGGCCTTACATCCCTTCTTCATATTCCGCACACTCTTCTGCCGCAATAGGCCTACTGTGAGTCTAGCTCCAGTATTCCTAGTCGCAGAAGTCTCCTCCTTTCATCTGGTAGCGACTTCCTCTCACGAGGTTAGAACGTTTATATCTCACCAAGGTTCCCCCTTCGGTTTAAGCACGCAYACAGCGAGTTAAATAATATCAGTTTACTGATATAATATGTCTCTTCCATCTGGAAACGCAGACAATGACCTCGGAGTTAACGCCGGACGAGAGACAACTCCTCGGTCTCGACGACGACGTCGAGGCCAGGAGCGAGGATCTGGAAACCCGAATCAGCTCTCTGGAGCTGAACAAGGATCACCGATCCGAACGAGATCCCGTTCGGCAAGCCAGTTCAGCAACACTGGAACGGGCTCCATCTCCAATATCGATGTCGACCGTGAGTCCGACATTGAGAGAGAAACCGACAGGCTTAGAGCCTTAGACCTTACTATTGGTGCAACAGTCCCTGACCCTGCTTCTCTCGGTCGTGCTGTTTCTAATACAGGAACAGAACGACTCGGCTATGGACTACGAGGAGGAAACTCCTCAACAAGGCGCAGCTCGGGGTACTCTGACAGAGAAACCCGACGCCACGCCCGACCTTCCGGAGAGCTCCAAGCCCTCGATGTCGGGCAAGGCCAAGAGACTCGAGAAGCGCARGGCCTACTGGGCGAAGCGCAACGAGTACGAGGCGCGCAAGGAGCAGCAACTGAACAACCACTACGGTACCATTCGGGCACTCCTTTCGGCATCGGAGGACAGAATCACTCAGATGCAAGCTATCCTAGCGGTACCAACCTTGCAAGGACCGTCCCAGAAGAATTCAAAGAAGGGACAGTCCTCCAAGAAGGTGTCAGCCAAGGAGAATTGAATCGCCGATTGAAACTGTTTGGTGATGCAGTAGCAGATCAATTAAATACCATTGCTGTAAAAAATAAGACAGCTATAGAATCTGTTGCTGAACATTTTGCTGCAATGCAAGCCCAGATGCTAGAACAATTTGATCGGTTCAATACTAAATTTGATAATATCAGCGTGCGATTGGATGCGCAACGAGATGTTTTAACGAATCCAAACAGAAACGGTAATATCTCCGTTGATCGGYCCGGAATTATCGAAGGMAATAGAATCAAAACACCAAGTAATTCAGCGGCAGTTGAAATTGATGATACTGCGGCTAGTTTGCAGGCCGAGTTACTTCGCAAAGGTGTTTTGACATCGACTCCACCAATTATGGCTGGACCTGCAATTGTCCCACGAGGTGGCAGCGTTCCACTAGCTGATATAGTTGCAGATCCACAGCTAAAGCCGAACTACCCCAAAGCCGATGAAATGCCTAAATACGATGGAAAACTGAAGACCAATCATCGTGAATGGTTCAGGAAAATCGAGACACTTATCATGCACTCCAAAGTTCCTGAAGGCGCAGTCCTAGCCAAATTCCCCATGATCTTAGAAGGTGCAGCCCTAAAATTCTACGAAAATCGGGCACCGCGYGCAATTAGTTGGAATTGGCAACAATGGAAGAATGCATTTGCCGTACATCATGARACGGATAAATGGAGATCATGGCTCAGAAATGAAAAGGAGAAATACCGATTCCGCGAAGCGGAATAYGATCCTGCCGTATGGTTCTACGAATATCAATCCAAGGCATTGTGGCTATCACCATCGTTATCCGATAGAGATTTAATCGCGGATATGTTGAATGCTATGCCAGGCAACATTGCTACACAAATGGCAATGGTTCCTCACCACTATGATTTATTAGATTTCGAGGACTGGTTCTTGAAAGTTACTGAACATCTGAGTACTTCTAAACCAGGTCAAATTTCATCAAATAAATCATCTGAACACAAGAACTCCTCTTCTAAACCATCCTCGAATAGGTATCCTAATCAGAAAAMCAACTCCTCCAACAACAATTATTCCTCGAATTATAGACCTTAYTCTTCGAATTACAAGCCGAATAACTACACGAACTACGCCAAAGATTCGAATCAGAATTCTAAACCAGGCGTATTTAATCGGACATACAATTCGAGTACTACAACCAAGACTGAAGAGAAAAAATCACCAGCCCCTTATGATAATACGAAACCCAAACAGATTAGAGCGTTGGAAGGAGGCGATAATGGAGAACATACACAGGACGAGGTTGTACAAGGCAACAATTCGGATGATGATAAACATGAAGATGATGAAGAACCTCAATCTGAAGACGAAGTACGTTCCGAACATTACTCGATCAATTTCCTGAGTCACGCGTTGGAAGATTTTACC
This sequence comes from Cystobasidium pallidum, assembly GCA_001599955.1. Lineage (NCBI taxonomy): Eukaryota > Fungi > Basidiomycota > Cystobasidiomycetes > Cystobasidiales > Cystobasidiaceae > Cystobasidium > Cystobasidium pallidum. Next base: position 478,857 of record BCIL01000018.1, read on the forward strand.
TTCGAACACTTCAATTGGGCAGACGAAATGGACAAAATTGAGGATGATGAAGACAACAAAATTATAAGTGCACTCGAAGTTGAGTACTCAAACGATGTGGATGATCAGAATCCTTTCATCGGAGCACTGGAGAAATCCGTACCCCAACCAGCGTTAAATCCCAGACCTTTGGTGCGACACACCAGGGAACCGGTATACGTTAGCCCGCAGGAAGCTGTGAAATTCATAGCGACCCAAAAGGTTATATCAGTACCTCAGGTACTAGACCCTCAATTTAATTATTTAAACGTCCATAGATACGGAAATTGTCCAAAGATAACGGGAGTTATTAATGGAAAGACCGTTATGGTGCTACTAGATACTGGTGCAGCTCTTTCTGCAATCAGCAAAGCATTTTTAGAARCTAACGTGCCAGACTATCAGGAACAATTAGTCCCGCACTACATTACCAAGGTTCACGCCTTTGGTCACTCTCTAAATGTGATCGGACTTTTCCCCACGGACTTGATTTTCCCGCATCCGCGTGGAAAYATGAGTTTGAAAGTAGCATTCTTAGTCGTGGACACCCCAAATCAATCTGCAATAATCATTGGAAGTGATGTCATCACGCTATATGGAATCAACCTGCATTCCTCCAAGAAAAGATATGTTACTATTGCGAACAGTTCTTCACGATTTGCTATCCCGCAAATGAGAGTTCATAATGATAAAAGCATTCCACCAATACTACCAAAGGAACTTTATCCACTGAATTTCAARCACAGACTAAACCCCTCTACTGCCGAAAGTATTGAAGAATCGGAGGCAAAAAGGCTTAGACTCCAAGACCTTGGGATAAATTCAGATGAATCTACCCAAGGTTCATCGTATCAACGAACTGTAGGAGCTCCTGTCARTCCGTGGAAGTCCAGGAAAAATATTAAACCCCCTGAGATTGAGGAAACAGAAGCTGAATATTTTCGAGTCATTAATGAGGACCCGGAATTTTGGGAGGCTCTCGAAAAGGCTTCCTTTAGTCCCGATTTGACRAGTCTACAGTTACAGGAGCTTAAAGTTATGCTCTTCGAGAACAGGCAGGCCTTCGCATATGGAAAAAGGCAGCTTGGAGACTGTAAATTGCCGCCTATGAAAATAGACGTGGATATACCAGATCCATGCCCGCCAAGGCTAAGACATCCGCCTTATCCGGCGAGTCCTAAGACYAAAACAGATATTGAGAAAATCCTACAGGACTTATTGGATCTAGGAGTGATCAGGAAATCAGATAGCCAGTATTCTTCACCAGTAGTTATGGTTTACCGAGAAGGAAAACCGCGACTCTGCGTAAACTATAAGGCACTGAATGATTACACCAAGCCATACAGGTATCCTCT